>JABSTQ010008632.1:0-151493 GCA_013358835.2 Ixodes persulcatus | reverse complement strand
AAAATTAGCGATGAGCGATAGTTGCGGAAAATTTTCCCTAGATAAATCTAGCGACAGGTTTTCACACTATATTATATGGTTTTCCGGCTAATCTAGCGGAAAATTTTTCCAGCTAGATTTAGCGGAAAAATTTCCCGCTAAATCTGGCGAAAAATTTTTCCCGCTGTATTTAGGTTTCCCCGCTTAATTTAGCAGAAAAGTTTCCCAGCTATATTAAGCAGAAAATGTTCCCTGCTAAATCTAGCGGAAACTTTTCCCCGCTAAATCTAGCGGAAGATTTTCCCCGCTAAATCTAGTGGAAACTTTTTCCCACTATAATTAGGTTTCCTTGCTAAATGCAGCAAAAAATTTTCCCAGCTAGATTTAGCGGAAAATGTTTCCCGCGAAGTTTAGCTGAAAATTTTCCCCACTAAATCTAGCGGAAAATTTTTCCCACTATATTTAGGTTTCCCTGCTAAATGTAGCAAAAAAATTTCCCAGCTAGATTTAGCGGAAAATTTTCCTCACTAAAACTAGCAGAAAATTTTTCCCACTAAAATTAGCTAAATCTAGCAAAAAGTTTCCCAGCTAGATTTAGCGGAAAATTTTCCCCGCTAAGTCTAGCGGACAATTTTCCCCCTAAATCTAGCGAAAAATATTTCCCACTATATTTAGGTTTCCCTGCTAAATCTAGCAAAAAAATTTCACAGCTAGATTTAGCGGAAAATGTTCCCCGCTAAATCTAGCGGAAACTTTTCCCCGCTAAATTTAGCAAAAAATTTTCCTGCTATATCTAATGGAAAATTTTTCCCTCTATATTTAAGTTTCCCCGCTAAATCTAGCCGAAAATTTTCACTGCTCGGAAATCTTTCCCGCTAAATCTAGCGGAACATTTTTCCTGCTATAATTAAGTTTCCTCGCTAAATCTAGGGGAAACTTTTCCCCGCTAAATTTAGCGAAAAATGTTCCCGATAAATCTAGCGGAAACTTTTTTCGCTATATTTATGTTTTCCCGCTAAATCTAGCGGAAAATGTTCCCAGCTAGATTTAGCGGAAAATGTTCTCACTAAATCTAGCGGAAAATTTTCCCGCTATTTTTAGCGAAGAACTTTTCCCGCTCAATCTAGCGGAAACTTTTTCCCGCTATATTTAGGTTTCCCCGCTAAATCTAGCGGAAAATGTTTCCTGCTATATTTAGCAGAAAAACTTTCCTACTAAATCTAGCGGAAATTTTTCCCCAGTATATTTTAGTTTCCCCGCTAAATCTAGCGGAAAATTTTCCCATCTAGATTTAGCGAAAATTTTTTTGCTAGATTTAGCGGGGAAACCTTATGCTAGATTTAGCGGGAAAAATTTTCCGCCAGATTTAGCGGGGAAAATTTTCCGCTAGATTTAGCGGGAAAATTTCGCTCTAGATTTTGCGAGGAAATTTTTCCCTTAAATTTAGCGAGGAAAATTTCGCGCTAAAATTAGCGGGGAAAATTTTCTGCCAGTTTCCCGCTAAATTTAGCGGGGAAATTTTTACGCTTGATTTAGCAGGGAAAGTTTTCCGCTAGACTTACAGCGGCAAATTTTCAGCTGAATCTAGCGGGGAAAATTTTCCGCTAGATTTAGTGAGGAAAACTTTCCGCTAGATTTAGCGGGGAAACTTAAACATAGCGGGAAAAATTTTCCATTAGATATAGCAGGAAAATTTTCCGCTAAATTTAGTGGGGAAAATTTTCCGCTAGATTTAGCGGGGAACATTTTCCGCTAGATCTAGCTGGGAAACTTTTTTGCTTGATTTAGCAGGGAAACCTAAATATAGTGGGAAATATTTTCCGCTAGATTTAGGGGGGGAAATTGTCCGCTAGACTTAGCGGGGAAACTTTTCCGCTAAATCTAGCTGGGAAAATTTTTTGCTAGATTTAGCTAATTATAGTGGGAAAAATTTTCTGCTAGTTTTAGTAAGGAAAATTGTCCGCTAAATCTAGCTGGGAAATTTTTTTGGTACATTTAGCAGGGAAACCTAAATATAGTGGAAAAATTTTCCGCTAGATTTAGTGGGGAAAATGTTCCGCTAAACTTCGCGGGGAAAATTTTCCGCTAAATCTAGCTGGGAAAGGATTTTGCTACATTTAGCAGGGAAACATAATTATAGTGGGAAAAAGTTTCCGCTAGATTTAGCGGGGAAAATTTTCCGCTAGATTTAGTGGGGAACATTTTCCACTAAATCTAGCTGGGAAAAGTTTTTGCTACATTTAGCAGGGAAACCTAAATATAGTGGGAAATATTTTCCGCTAGATTTAGGAGAGGGAAATTGTCCGCTAGTCTTAGCGGGGAAAATTTTCCGCTAAATCTAGCTGGGAAATTTTTTGCTAGATTTAGCTAATTATAGTGGGAAAATTTTCTGCTAGTTTTAGGGAGGAAAATTTTCCGCTAAATCTAGCTGGGAAATTTTTTTGCTACATTTAGCAGGGAAACCTAAATATAGTGGGAAAAATTTTCCGCTAGATTTAGTGGGGAAAATTTTCCACTAAACTTCGCGGGGAAACTTTTCCGCTAAATCTAGCTGGGAAAAGTTTTTGCTACATTTAGAAGGTAAACCTAATTATAGTGGGAACAAGTTTCCGCTAGATGTAGCGGGGAAAATTTTCCGCTAGATTTAGCGGGGAACATTTTCTGTTTAATATAGCTGGGAAATGTTTCTGCTAAATTAAGCGGGGAAACCTAAATACAGCGGGAAAAATTTTGCGCTAGATTCAGCGGGGAAATTTTTCCGCTAAATCTAGCTGGAAAAATTTTCCGCTAGATTTAGCCGGGAAACTTAAATATAGTGGGAAAAGCTGTCCGCTAGATTTAGCTGGGAAAATTTTCCGCTAAATGTAGCGGGGATAATTTTCCGCTAGACTTATCGGGGCAAATTTTTTGCTAAATCTAGCTGGGAAGATTTTCCGCTAGATTTAGCGGGGGAAATTTTCCGCTAAATATAGCGGGGAAAACTTTCCGCTATATTTAGCGCGGAAAATTTTCCACTAATTTTAGCGGGGAAAATTTTCCGCTAACTTTAGCGCGGAAAATTTTCCGCTCGGTTTAGCGGGGAAATTTTTCCGCTAATTTTAGCGGGGGAATTTACCCATCATGCACCGCGTGGTTACGCCGACGGCGACGGCGACGCCGACGCCACTCAAGCCGGAAACGGGTGCCTAAGACCTGCGCTCTAAAAAGAGTAACCAACATAGTCAATAGTTGGACTAGTAACTCAAAGTAATCACATTAGTAATAAAATTATCAATTGTTCCCTAAAAGTCCTAATTATATAAACAATCGTTCTAAGTTACCAAATGTGTAAGCGAAAACACGACCACTGACCAAAATAAGTGCATATATATATTGTGGATTAAATTCACTGACCCCGGGATTAAATTGTATGGCGCTTGGATTAAATTGTATGGCGCTTGAATTAAATTGAGTGACCCCGGGATTAAATTGGTCGTCGCTTGGATTAAAATGAGCGGGAAAACCTGTAGATGGAGGTTGATTCTAGTGTAATTTTATCCCGTGAATCTGAATATCACGTTCGTTTTCTCCAAAGATATAACAAAACGTGAGAAAACACAAAAACAACTGACCAGTAGTGGCGTCGTAAGGGGATTTTTCGGCTGTCTAGCATGTGTCGCTTGAGGGCCGCTCGTCCAATTGCAAGCTTTCTAGGTGTACTCTCCCGTACTGGCACCAGTCGTGAAGTCTTTTTTTTCCCTTAAAAATAGCGTGTGCATGCATAGTTTTGATTGGCGCTGAAGATGCGTGAGCAGAGATTTCGAAAGCTCCTTTTGTGATGTCACTCTCCGGGAAAGAGTGCCTCCAGTGATACTTTAAAAATTATTCTATGCAGCCTCTATTCACCAAATTACCAAATAATTCTGATATTTGAGATTCTGGAGGTCAAATGAAGATTTAAATGTGTTTCCTCAAATACAAAACCACTCTAGCTTCCCTTTAAGTATAATATGTTCGTTAAATGTTCAATTAGTGAAAATAGACCCATAATTCTAATTTGAAAGTTGCTAAGCATTATCGAAAAACACTAAATCAACCCTTTTCAAGAATATATAAGACGTGCCTTTACGGCATTCTAAAAAAAGGCTTAATTTGGACGCGTTTCCAGACTTCGGTTTCTTATCAGGGCGCATCTTTGCACCTGCGATACTGCTGACCAGTGGCTGCAATGCGAAGCCACCTCCTCGCCTCTCTCGTAGAATGGAGGGAAGCAGGGCGCACGTGTGTTGCGCGACTAAACCCCTGGGGAACAGGACCGTAGGTGCAGAGATGCGCTCAGATAAGAAACCGAAACCTAGAAACGGATCCAAATAAAGCGTTTTTACAGAACGCGTAAAATGCTCCCCCTGCGTTATATCCTTCTTAAAAGAGTTGATTTAGTCGTTTTCAATGACTCGGCAAATTCCTAATTGAAACCATATGTTCATTTTCACTAATTAAAAAGTAATTAAAAATTTTATTTAATTATCCGACTAATTGTTATGATTAGGCCCCTATACTACGTACCCCTGGACGTATAACTCACCTGCACAAACTGCATTAATGTAGCTTTCACAACCTTTCTAAACAAATATGTAAAGCTTAAAAAATTGCCCTGTATAAAGCGATACAGGTAGACGGAACCATACAAGCGTGTCGTATTATGGGACATCCTATACCAGCCTAGTGGATCTTGCGGAACCATGTAGGCAGCTGGAACCATACAAGCACAACGTAATATGGGACATACTATACCAGCGAAAAGGCGATACCACCATGTTGGAGCCATATGGCTCCACCATGGTGGTATTGCCTTTTCGCTGGTAAAGGATGTCCCGTATTACGTTGTGCTTGTATGGTTCCAATGCCTACATGGTTCCGACAAGATCCACTAGGCTGGTATAGGATGTCCCATAATATGTCACGCTTGTATGGTTCCGCAAACCTGTATCGTTCCACTTTAATCCACTATACTGGATCCGCTTTTTCTCTGGTGTTGGATGTCCCATAATACGACACGCTTGTATGAGGCTTTTTCCATCATCTTTCCATCGTCGAGATTTTCCAATAAGGATACCTCTATGCATTTCAAGTTTCTAGACTTGTAATGCATCCAATGTGCGTTCTTAGTTTTTTAATGAATAGATGAAGAATTTGTGTAGTTCCCTGTATACGTGTTTTTTCTCAACTAAAACAGACTTTTGTTTTTTTAATTTATTCAAAAAGAGCTTTTTTTAGGCGATTTTGAAGTCTCGTAACTCAGTTTCACAACATAACGCAGTAATGACATTTGAGGGCATGCTCTTGGTAAACATGGGAACTCAGCATACAAAATATTGGAAGTGCAACGCCAGCAGTTTTCTTGGAAACAAAACTTGATTGAGATAAAATTTCAAAGAATTCCATTCCCGCGTTCTTGGCTTTCTCATACAGCGTTCTGGCATCTGATCTAATTTTTTTAAAATTTTATGCTAGAGGAACTGAGCTGGTTCACTGTAAGCGTGATTGTTTTAATCATATTCAGATTTGTTTAACATAATTTTAAATCATGGTACTATTTTGAAGCTCAATTCTGTACACAAGCAACTTTTTTCAAAGAAGAGGACAGCTATTTAAACAACAATTCTCTAAATATAGCTTTTATCGTTCTAATTAAAATCACTTTCTATGATTGTAATTTTTTTAAAGCCTACTAATCGTCCTAAATAATAAAATGATTTATGTTGTATTAGACGACGCGCACTTGCGCCATCTTTTGAAAGGCGGTTGAAATTCGAGGTTGAGAAGTTCAAGATAAGTGGCGCTGATTCTGTTCCTGGCGCAGAGGAATCTTTTCTCAAATATTTCCTCGCGCTACATCCTCGTTTTTGCAGTAAGTCAAAGTCAAAGGGGCGATGCAACAATTTTTGTACTTTGCGCAAATACCGCTTAGAACGGATACTAACGTAAATGGCTTATGAAACACGCGTTCGTTTTTCACCCCACGCAATAAAACTCCCAGTAAAAAAATTAAGAAAAACAAGCAGCGTTCATTCCCTCAACTCGCAGTCAGAACAAGCGGCCACGTGATCTGGAGCCGATTATATACCGCCAATGTTGATCATAGCCACGCGCTGGGGTTGGCAAAGCACAGGACACGCGCTGAGTTCAACATTGGGGGTTGTGTGGATGTTTATACAGCGAGTCGTTGGTCAGCCATTTTTAATGTTGCGACGAGACACTCGCTGTACATGAGCAATTTTGCCAGTGCAGTACAACCGCTAGCCTGGGGTCTTTAATGTGCACCACGCAGTACTGACACACGACCGCACGCCGGTAAGATGCTCGTCCGGATCGAAACGGGCAGGGGTGGGGATTGAACCCAGGATCCTTGGGTTCTGCAGCGCGAGCTTTCGCTGCACGGGCTCCGAGCTGGTGTGCGCTAGTCCACTCGGTCACCGATCCCCCCCTGAGTTCCAGACGTTATTATGGCTCGGCTATTGTGGTGGTTGCAGCGATTGGACATGGGCCACTACCCGAATGCTTCTCGAGCTAGTAATTATCACGAGCCCAAATCGAGTGCCCACGCAATGCTCGGGTTCAATCTATGAACCGCATTCAAATATCGTCCTATGGGTGTACTGCGATCCCCACTTTACGTCATCAAACGTCATCAAAATTTGCAAAGGAGAGATTGAATGAATATGATCGCTTTTGTCTCTGAAATTACACCGCAACAAAGGAGTTTCTTGGCCAGTGGAGTTGCGTGCGAGTAACCTTGAGTCCCACTAGTGCCTGTAAGCTCGTGTAAAGTGAAAAACATTCCAATTGAATATCGTTGCACCGCACCTTTAAAGGAGCGGTGCAACGATAATCAATTGGAATGTTTTTCACTTTACACGAGCTTACTGGCACTGGTGGGACTCAAGGATACTCGCACGCAACGCCACTGGCCAAAGAAACTCCTTTGTTGCGGTGTAATTTCAGGGACAAAAGCGATCATTTTCATTCAATCTCCCCTTTGCAAAATTTGATGACGTAACGTGGGGATCGTAGTACACCCCAATGACGATATTTGAATGCGGTTCATAGATTGAACCCGAGCATTGCGTGGGTACTCGATTTTGGCTCGTGATAATTACTAGCTCGAGAAGCATTCGGGTAGTGGCCCGTGTCCAATCGCTGCAACGACGATAATAGCAGAGCCATAATAATGTCTGGAACTCAGCGCGTGTCCTGTGCTTTGCCAACCCCAGCGCGTGGCTATGATCAACATTGGCGGCATATTATCGGCTGAAGATCACGTGACTGCTTGCTCTGGCTGCGAGTTGAGGGGGTGAACGCTGCTCGTTTTTCTTTGATTTTCTTTCTGGGACTTCTATTGCGTGGGGTGAAAAACGAACGCGAGTTTCATAGGTCATTAACGTCAGGGATCCGTTCTAAGCGGTATTTGCGCAAAGTACAATAATTGTTGCATCGCCCCTTTAATCTTGCAGGAAAAAAAAAACGAGAAGCGCGTCACAAGGGTCACGAGCAAGTTCTCGAAAACACCTAGTGCCTATAGACGCTTTACTAACGCGCCAGATTGAGCCGCCATAGCCGCCCTTCTCTTGTCTTACCGAGATGCCGAGCCACTGAAGCGGGCGTTGACGAGTCTCCACAACGGCCTATGCTGGGGGGAAGGACACAGTAACACTTAAGGCCGGTTCAGACACTTGCGTTTGAGTGCGTTTGACTGCGTTGCGGCGAGAACCGAAAGCGAGTCACCGGCACATCTGTGCTTCGTATGAAGCGTGGAATCCAATTCAAGGAATCTTCTTGGCACGCGATATAAGCAGCAGGGATGTCCTGGTGTCTCGCAGCCGCAACGCAGTCAAACGCAGTCAAACGCAACTGTGTGAACCGGGCTTTAAAATGGCAATAACCTGTCCTGCTGTGGAAATGATGAATTCAAGCGAACGGAATAAGAGGGAACAAAAACTGAAGGTCAGTTATGGCGGCGCCCATGCACAGCTGCTGTAAAGCTTCTATAACTAAGCTATTCAATGCTGCCCGCCATGTTCCGACACCACGAAAGGTGCAAATATTGAATTACATAGGATGGCGACGACGAAGGAAAATTTCTTTCCCTTCACTAAAAGATTTTTAAGACATTTTTTTCATGTTTCAGCTTTCCAACCGCGCTGGTTTTGTTTTGTTCGCCATCGTGCAAGAATGTGAGAATTTCAGTTTTAACGTTACTCTACTCGTAGACAACTTATGGAGTGTGTTATGAGCAAACCACAATGACTGGCCCTCATGGTAAGGCAACAAACCGCCAGTCATCGGGGCTTAAATCTGAGGCTTAGGAAAAGGGTATAATAAACCCCTTTTCCATGAAGTGCTCTATCGAAATTGTTGCACATGTGCGAAACCCTCACTAGGTCGTCTTTCTTTTGAGTATTTTTTTATTTTATTTATTCAAATAAGAATAATGTCCGACAATAAACTTTCATGGGGTTGGTTTAATAATGCAAGGACTCCAAGCGTCTACTTTGCACTTTACACCAACCATGACTCTTGTCCTTTGCAACTAATAATAAGCAGCCAGGTCTGAGTTGCTAGAAACAGCGTCTCAGCTGAGTCCGTGGGAAAGAAAGCAATGCCAAAGCCAGCGCACGACCTGAGCGGGACTCAAGCCGCGTATCAAGACGGTCGCGCACCGCACCCTTTGCACTGCTTTCTTTCACCCAGTCTCAGTTGAGACGCTGTTCTACTGGGTGATTCAAGGAGAGGCCACGCTCTTTAAATTGACCGCAAAATTCGGTTTCTTAACCTATCGCGCTACGTTTTTGTGCAGCGTTGCCCACAGATGGTGCATTTTCTTTTTTGTCAAATTTGCGAAGAGTGAACTTACCTGAGGAAAAAGTAAGGAAAGAAAAGGCTTAGCTCCTATGGAAACGCAGCGACGCCACCGGTCTTCAAACAACACGGCGCCGTTTCGCACGGGAGACAAGAGGTGGCGCAAGCGGTCGCGGCTGCAGTTCCTTGTGCTTAGCAGACAAGGAACTGCAGTTCCTTGTTGTTACCGCGCTTGTTTTTGTTTCCGCGTCTGTCACCGCCTGCGGAACGCTCGCCGCTTTTGAGTCGAAAATATCGTCTGCTAAAGACGCCGGCTCTTGGCGCCGTATGCTCGTTCGTTGGCGGCGTTCGTTGCGCAATCTCTTATCTCCCGTGCGAAACGGCGCCGTGTTGTTCCCCTTCTCCAGGGATTATTTTCGTCATTCTTGTCCAGCTCGCTTGCATCTTTGCATTAAATTGCATAATAATCATAACCTTAAATTGCAAGCTTCACGCCTGTTGGTGTTAGACTGGTGGCAGCTGATAAAACCCGTTTGCTCTACTGACGTCTAACCCCTGGTTAGCTCAGTTGGTAGAGCGCTCCACCTGTAATGGAGAGGTCCCGGGTTCGATACCGGACCAGACGGATTTTTTTGTCGCCCACCAGTCACCTAGCTGTGTTTGGAGATTTGTGTTTGTCCTTTGTCCCTCTTGTTCCCCTTCTCCAGGGATTATTTTCGTCATTGAGGAAGAGCCGTTTCATAAAAAAATGCTGAAAATAAATAAATGGTTGTTCATAACGACTTTTCTATTAAAAATAGCTCAAAATGACTCCTTAAATGTTTTTCACAAAGCTAGAAAGAACAAGAACCACTAAGAATTCTTTTACGATCAAATTTTGTTTAGACTGTAGTTGTTTTTATTTATTACCTTGAAAATGGAGCTGCTGTGCTATAATGTCGCGCTCGAAGTTTAAATGCGAATTTTCTGCGTGAGTTTATTCCTTTTAATGCACAAGAATAGCTTTATTTATGAATCGCACGCGATGGCTGAGTAGTTAAAGCAGACAGATTGAACACCTCCAGCTTTTCAACGTTTGGAGCAGTTTATTTGGTTTCAGTATTTTCATTTCTTTTTCGATTGGAAACAAAATAAGCAGCCAGTAATATGGCTGCAACTGTTAGACCAGCCAGTGATATTCCTGCCACCGTCAGCCAAAACCAGTCTGAATCATCCCTGTCTTCAGGAACCTCATTACTGTCTTTGGGTTTGTCTTTGGGGCTGTCTTTAGGGCTGTCTTTAGGGCTGTCTTTGGGGCTGTCTTTGGGGCTGTCTGTAGGGCTGTCTGTAGGGCTGTCTTTAGGGCTGTCTTTAGTAGTGCTGTCTTTAGTAGTGCTGTCTTTAGGGCTGTCATTGGTGATATCTCCTAGGTCAAGTGTTACAGTGTTCGATAGTTTGGATGCTTTCCCCTCCTTATTAAAGGAGCGATGCCTCAGGTAGAAAACTGGATTTGTGGCCAGCCAAGCCACCTTCTTCGATGACAGCAGGAGACCAACCATCTGGTTTCTAACCGTGAGCGTTCAAAGATGAAAACAAAACAAAATGTCAGTGATAATGAACCTCGCCTGATTGGCAAACCGTTATACGCATACTTAAATAAAAAGTAATCTATTGAACTATATAAAATGAAAAGCATTACGAAGGGTGAGGACGTCGTTTCTTTCCATGCACTTACGCATGAGAATAAAGGTAAACATTCTGCCGCCATAGAATCTGTTAATTTTACTATTTTACGGCGATCTAATTTATCATCCTATTTATTCTATTATTAAATAATTTGCATTCCGATGCTGCCTTTCTTGTGAAATACGACAAAACACTGAGTCCTGACTGAAGACCGCAAACGCTAGTATAGGTATAGGCCAGCAAAATGTTTTCACTTTGTTGACATATTTCATATTGCTTACCTATTTAATTTGTGTGGGTAAAAATATTGCAAACGCGTTAAAATAAATAAGGAGCAAGAAAACGGCAGTGCGTCTCTTTCGGGGGTTCGGCCCCCAGCACGCGCTATTTACCTTCCGACGTGCTTAGGTTGGGCCTGAACGTTTGAAACTTACAAGACATCGAAGTGCAGGCGGGACAACTGACGTTCCTCCAAGCCACTCTCCATTTTGTCAGTTGCTATATTACCACAGTACCTTTATTTTTGTTTTTTATAAACGTTTTTGGCATGCGGTCTTTTTTTATGTGCCCTCTCAGCAGGCACTACTGATTTTCTACGCACTACATTTTAGATTATTGTTTGTTGGGAGCACATAAAAAATCAAGATCATGATTGCTATTAGTGTTTTAGGTAAATTCATTTAAATGGGTCCTTACATAGTTCCGTCGTGTAGTTGTAAATTTAAAGTTATTTTTATGACAAGCTTCGAAGGGCTGCCAATTGAGAAAGAAAAATACTGCAAGCTGCCTCGCTGTCTTTTTTTTTGTGTGTGTGACAAATATAACTTGCATTTTCCCCCTGATGGAGGGCGGCCGACTTCATAGCATAGCCGAAGCGGTAGGAAAACACCCATAGACGTAGCTTTTTTTGTCTCTCTAAGTTGCTTCGTATTTCAATTCCTTCAGCCTTTAAGCTACAGATAACAGAGCGTTATAATGAGATATATTGCCCTTTTAGTTGATAAACTTCATCGTTTTTGTTGTTTTTTTCGCCACTCCCTGTTTTCTCCTTCGACATGTAGGCGGCCAGCCTGCACGTTCGGGTAATAAAGATACAAATACTCACTTGAATGGAGGAAGTGGATCAAGACTGCCTTGAATGACATCACCGTTCCGAATCAATATCGAATTCGAAAAGTTTGTTAGAAGCATTTCGTAGTCTTCGGAGATTCTGAGCTCAGTCCTCAACGCTAAAAAAAAAAAAAAAAAAAAAATAATAATAAAAACAAGAAACATGAATAACAATTAAATATCTGAACAGTTTGGCAGACAAAGCCCATATATTCAGGGTTTTCCAGATGTTCCGTTTTGGCCGGGACACCCCTTTTTTAGAGGTTTATTTCTGCCGTCCCGTCTTTTTTGTCTAACGAAGGCTAATGTCCAGTTTTTGTGAGAACATGAATAGTTGATTTGAAATCAGAAACTAGGCGATGGAAGAAGACCGAAAAAATGTTTACTTGTTAGAGACGCCATGTTATAAAAATAGACGAGCTATAGAACATGCGGCATTGCGGCACCTACTTATACATTATGTTCACATAAACGTGTGTGCGGGAGACTGTTTTGTATTGCTGAATTTGACACGCTCTGGTTGGAAACATTTATTTCCCATTGTTCAGAAATAGAAAAGAAAGGCAATTGTGTTTTAAAAAAGTAAGGAACATTTTTTTGACATGAATGCGAATTGTAGCAGAGTTTTTTTTTGTTTTTTTTTGCCTCGCACCCTCCTATGGATTGTGTTTTAGTCCGAGGGATATGGTCCTCCTACATATACTGGACATTTGCGGTAACAAGTAACCATAAATTAATAAAAAAGAGCAACCACAAAGATACCAAACTAAAAAATTGCGTTTTGTTTTTACTTCGACCTTTTTAAGTAAGACATTCCAGACAACCTCACACAACCTAACGAAAGTTGTCTAGGATATCTGCCCTGAAGCCAATGTCAGCCGTTACAATTAGTAAAGCTTAAACAAATTCATTTCTAACTAAAATTTGTCACTTTATGGTTTTGCTTCAAACAAGCTAACCACCCTTTCGTTAAAGAAACTTTCACGAGGATGCACAATACGACCGCAAATGCACTCCAAACAATTCGCTACAAAAGCAAACCCTATCTCCTAAACATTATA
This sequence comes from Ixodes persulcatus, assembly GCA_013358835.2. Taxonomy (NCBI): domain Eukaryota; kingdom Metazoa; phylum Arthropoda; class Arachnida; order Ixodida; family Ixodidae; genus Ixodes; species Ixodes persulcatus. Next base: position 138,840 of record JABSTQ010008632.1, on the reverse strand, counting down.
CTAAAAAAAAAGACGTATTCACCTATGCCAAATTCGGCTTACCACAGACATGTTCCTAAAAATAATTGTCAAACCAAAAACTCCCTACCGGCCTGAAGTTGAAGTAGTTGGTTCATGATGCTTACGGAAATGGCCAGCTCAACTAAAATAAACCTACACACTACGAAAGTAGGAGTTCAACATAGACACGAATAAAAAAAAAATTATACACACCGCTTGACTAACAACTCTGCTATCTTTATCCTCCTCTCCTACTATAAGCTTACAATGTGTGAAACGGTTTCTTTCATTTCTTTTCTTTTTCTTTTCGTGTGATTGTCAAATGGTTTTACGCCTAATTGAACAAAACTTAGTTTATTGAACTATATAAAATGGAAAATAATACGAGAAATGATAACGTCATCTCTCTCCACGCAGCTATGCATGAAAACAAAGGTAAACATATGAAACAAAATATTTGTCTTTTTTCATGTGTATGCTTAGTTCATTTTTTTTGTAGTTAGCACATTTTTTTCGTTCAGCAGGCCATTTTCGCAAGCCCAAAACGCTCCTCAAATTAATCAGTATACTTTTTTTAAATATGAAATACAGTTGGGATGACAAGCACAGCTGTAATGCAAGGAACTATCTAAATCTTAGTTACGCCGTTACACGTTTAACATGTGCTCACGAGACTAAAGAAATAAAACCAAAACGGACGTTAAACATTTAATAACGAGATTAAACAAGACGACGAGAAAGAGGAGAACGAGCAAGCGCAGGAAGGCTAGGTCGGACTTTTACATTTACGTTTTAAAAGGTCACGAAAGGGATAGAGTGTGATTGGTGGTGGCAATTGAATGATCACACTAAGTGTTCGGAGCATTCGTGACGCCGCCATAAATTTAGTTCACGGGAGCAGACGGTCGTGCTTGCGAGGGCTCGTATCGTCTCGTGTTCCACAAGCGCAGAGCTCCAGCAAGGTTGTTGCACGTACAGAAATGCAAAAGTTCCCTCGATGCATGGCGGCAGCGGTGGCGTAGTCAAACTGGCCGGTGAGATCGGTCTATTGTCTTTGTTGATCAGACGCAATTACGCCACTTCCTTGACCCTTTAAAACGAGCATTCAATACTTTCAACCTAGCCAAAATGAACGCTATTTTACTCCGATTAGAAAACAGTGAGCCTTTGAGCCGTCTTCAGTAAGAGCCTTGCCTTTTTGCTTTCTCTATGCTATGGAGAAGGCCGAGGAATTATTGAACAGCCGTGTTCTCTCATTTAATGCAGGGGGTCTCAAATAGGATAAAACGTGACAAAAATTTGCTTTTACGATAAGTATAAAATTTGGCAGCTTATATCAGTTGTTTTTTTTTCTTTTACCGTTGCTCTGTATACAATATATGTACAGCTGCAACGAAAAAAAAAAAAAAAAAGATTATAAGAAGAGACTGACGACCGGTGCGGCAAAATGTGCCACGCGGCGCTATTTTTTCCGAGCGCGCCAATACCAAGAGTGCCAGTCACGTTCCATGTCCCAACGCGGGGGTGGCCGGCAAAACGTAGCCCATCCGAAAGTATTCCGTTTCCCAAGCTATCTTCTCCCTCAATTTTCTGAGAGATGGAGCTTGACTGGCACTCTTGATATAGGCGCGCTCGGGAACAATAGCGCCGCGCCTCGCGATTTTGCCGCTCCGGTCATCGTTCACTTGTGCTAATATATTTCCGCTGCAACTGTATGTCTTCAAAAGTTAGAGATATATTTTGTATTGCAAATAAAAAGCATATTTACGATAACGTCGTCGTTTACTGAATATGGTGTCATTAAAAAACTTAGTTAACGAACCCATGGTAGACTAACTTAGTACGAGGACCTCACACTTGTCACACAGTGCTGCCGAAATTGCTTTATGACCCTAGTTGGAATAAAATTAAATCAACACTTTACCAACAGTTCACAAATCACACGTTTTCGACACTACTTTCTAGCACGCGAGTAACTCTGTTGTTCATCGTAAAAATACAACCAACAATAATTCTTTTTATGACACTTCTAACACTCGCACATATCCTCCGTCACTGATGATCCTACCCCTACTACTTCATTGTATTTATTTAATCAAAAGAGGTCACAGTACGAGGACGAAACAAAATAATTATCTTAAAGGGGCGATGCAACGATTTTTCTATTTTGCGCAAATACCGGTTAGAACGGATCCCTGACGTTAATGACCAGTGAAATACTCGTTCGTTTTTCACCCCACGCATAGGAGTCCTAGTAAAAAATTTAAAAAAAAAACGAGCAGCGTTCACCCCCTCAACTCGCAGCCAGAACAAGCGGCCACGTGATCTGGAGCCGAATATATGCCGCCAATGTTGATCATAGCCATGCGCTGGGGTTGGCAAGGCACAGGACACGCGCTGAGTTTCAGACATTGTTATGGTTCGGCTGTTGTCGTCATTGCAGCGATTGGACACGGGCCACTACCCGAATGCTTCTCGAGCGATCGATTATCACGAGCCCAAATCGAGTGTCCACGCCATGCTCGGGTCCAATCTATGAGCCGCATTCAAATATCGTCACTGGGCGGTACTGCTACCGCCCAGCTACGTCATCAGGTTTTGCGAAGGAGAGATTGAATGAAAACACTCGGTTTTGTCCTCGAAATTCCAGCGCAACAAAGAAGTTTCTTGGTCAGTGGCGTTGCATGCGAGTATCCTTGAGTCCCACTAGTGCCAGTAAGCTCGTGTAAAGTGAAAAACAACCCAATTGAATATCGTTGCACCGCCCCTTTAATCACACAAAATCCGTGTGCAACATAACGTCGGACTTATAGTAAAACTTCCGACAGCATGACCTTGGTCAGATCTCTGCTCAATTACATTCATCTGGTCTTCTGACCGATTCAAGGAAATTATCTGTTCATAAAAAGAGACCTCAAAGTTTAGTTACTTCTGTGCAGTTGTTAATGCAGGTTGCCACACTTAGCTTATATAATGTGCAGTGCTGATGATTCAGGGCTGATGAGCTGATTGATGCAGTGTGTTACATGATCGTGCTGCACTGGACCTGGGCCAATGCTTCGTCTTTATCGTGCAAAAAAAAAACACCCCTTAATGCAAAATAATATCCCGCTATCCAAATATGCCCGCAACGCAAATATTAATTGTCCTCGTTGTTTGATCATTCTATAATTCTAAAACGTTTTGTCTACCTCCACATATATCGTGTTCGTTTCGACCTTTAACATACGTTGCGTCCATTTAAGTTGAATCGAAAAATACAACACTTTATCTAATTACTTTTCTACTTGTTAAGACATTATTACATTTCACTATTTTATACTTTAATTGCACTTACTATGCAACTATATCAACAGGCCTTGCGAGGACCTTTCGTTTTATTCGTGGTTATTTGTTGTGTTTGTTTTAACTTTTATTCGTTTTGCTATTTGTGCAGCGATCCTACAGATATTCACCAACACTAAAATGTTATGTTGATGCTGAAGATACCAAAGACACGGTGCTAATAACGAATCTAATCAGAAGAAACAATTAAGTAACAAGATATAAAGGAAGTAAAAATGAGTGACAATCAATTTTTGCTTTTTAAGGCATGAGTTTTTTTAAGGGCATCCAAAACATTTTTTCCGCTCTCCCGTTCCTTTGTTTGTACATTTCCTCGCTAACTTTAGCAGGAAATTGATATGACGGGAAGTCACAGTTCAACATTACATGACAACATAACAATGCCTTGTTACGTTACGTGAGTACGTCAGGTGACGTCATTATATAATGTGACACTGTGACTTAAAACTGTGACGTAAACTAGTGCACTAAATTTAGTGGGAAAATCGATATCACGTAACTGACGCCTTGCGACGTAGGTAACGCGGCAAAGTGGCGTCACGGTGTCAAGCCCTGGTTGCTAGCAATACCGTCAGGACATGTGACGCGAATTCTTTCGCTAGATTGAGCGGGTAAATTGATTAACTCTATGTTCGTCAATCTCTAAAAACGACTGTTTACTGTTGTATAAAAAATTTAAACTATATCTTCTTAAATACTGTTTTTCATGCATTTTTGGGTTTTGCATTTTGAAAAATTGATTTTGTAGTATCTACACAAAATGTTCTTAATGTTATGGCAAATGTTATTGTTATGGTAAAAGCTTGGTAAACATTGGCTGGGACATTTATTCATATGTCTTATCATTCATAAAATTGATTATGTAAGAATAGATAGCTCTACTTTTCTTACAAAACAAAAAATATTCTCTACTCGTTTTCATTAAGTCTGAGCGAGGGGGCCTGGTCGTCAGCGCATAAGGTTTGCGCTGACGACCAGGCTCCACAAAAAATGACTCTTTGATGCTCTGTACTACCAGATCGTCACGCTGTAAATCTGTGACCGGGCACTTTATGGCTCCGTTCTTGAACTGTCAGGCTTTGTGAGTACAGAGGAGGCTATGTTTGAACAATGCTTGTACTGCACGAGTGCGAGCGCGCATGCTTGGCAGGGACGAGGAAAGCCCGGAGCTCGCTCCTGTGGCTTCTGCTATGCTCATACTTCAAGTAAAAAGCAGTATGATATAATAAAGGTCACGTGATATCAATATATAATTGAAATATAGATCACGTGACGTAAGAGCACGTGACATCAATTTTTTGTTAAATTCTGCGAAGATATGTAATGCCCCTGTCAGAGGGCACGTTAAATGGCATTTAAGCAAAATGACATTACAGCTCGGCCAATCCGCGCGTTTAATACGCCACACTGCGCATGCACTCGCCACGTCCAGAACGAGAATCACGAGCTGATTCGCCGAGCGGTGAATGCCATTTGATCAAAATTACATTTACTTTCCCGTCTGACAGGGGTATTAGATAGTCAGGTCACGTCCGGTCATTTGGTATCAACCTTCCGGCTATATTTAGGTGGGAAATTGAATCCGTGTACAGGTCACCTCAATTCCTCCGCCAAAAAGAGTCTAAAGTTTCGTGCTAGATTTAGTAGGACAATTGTATTGAGATGTATGTCACGCGTAGTCAGGATACTCGACGTGAATTCTTCCGCTAAATCTGGTGGGGAAGCACAACTGGTATGTAGGTCACCTCACTCCAGGTTACTTTACATCAAATTCCCCAATAAGCTTAGCGCGCAAACTGAATTTGTAATTAGGTCACATAATATAAATTTTCCCGCTAGATATGCCGGGAAACTCACTGACGGACGAACAAAATGTTGGGATTGGGGTGTCTATTAAAAACCCTTCGCATTATTCAGAACAATAATTTTGCATAATCGTTATAGGCAAGAATTTAAGTCTATTTTACAATCTCTACCATGAAAAAGCCACTAAACAATGAGTGACTAAAATTGGCTGGCGGGAGCACGGCGCGCGCTTCGGAGAGTTCCATATTGTTTGGAGGTTGGAGAAATCTGACAATAAGGCCCAACTGAAGCGGCGCACACCTGCACACTGTCTCATTGTGTTCCCTTTCCTCAAAACGTCTTAGAAATGCCCTGGGTGGACAGCCGCCTTCGCCAGCCTTATCTTGACCACACACATTGAGTGAGTCTTTAATATTGCTAGAGACTGTACATCTTTTATTGATATATTTCCCCATCAAACTTCCAATTTCTATGTATCCGCAATGCTTGCAGTCAAAAGCATTTGTTTATCTTCATTCCTATATTAGGTTTAAAGGTCGTCATTGTGTTAATAAACAAAAGGACGAAACGGGCAATATTGTGTATATTTTGTATACAATATACGATATTCTAAACTGGGAAGCATTCACGGGTTTAGAACTACTCACCAGTTTTAGAAGTTCCATATGCACCCATTGAAGTCCACGACAGATGAAGCTCCAAACTTCCGTTGCTGATGAGAGCGTGACGAAGGATTCTGAGATCCCTAACACGTTGAGGCTCGAAGTCTGTCTCGAATATGTCGTAGTCCAATTTGAAGCTTCCGCCATAACTGACCAAGTCAGAGACGCTGTCGTCTATGAGTAGAGCGTTGTAATTAAAGTCAAGCTGATATTAATAAAAACCCACTCAGCGGGTCTGTTCTGTCGTTATAACCCCTGAACCGTGAGGAAGACGGAACGGTCAAATATAAAACTCTAAAGGCAGCTATGGTTATATTGCACAAAGATAAGTCCATGACCAGGCGAACTACTCGCCGGAAGTTAGCATCCTTGATCTAAAAACAAAAGCTGCGTTTGAAGCTTCCTGTTCTATGCCGTCGTCCCCTCGTCCCGGGGTTTACTCTGTCAATATTTAACCAGCTCTCTTGCACTCTTGCTTCTGTTCTATAGTTTTGCATGGTGTGCCCCGAAATCCTGTAGTCCGAAGCTTGCGAAATTTAATGGCAAATGCGTAATATGCTTGGTGAAACGCTAGCTGTGTTCGCTTTCACTGCAGCATAGCTTTGCATTCGAAGCTAAAGTTAGGTACCCGAAGTTGCATTTATTTTTTCGAGTTTTTTTAAATTTAACAATAAACTTTTTTTTAATTTTCAGCCAATCGATCAAAACAAGTGAAACCTCGCACAATATTGGTTTATAGTGTGAAAATAAAGTAGCTCCCTTTCGAGCACGCACTTCGTGACGGCAGCCCTTGGCGCTCGCTTAATTCATTATCATTATCGACTTGTTGTCGCTTCTGTGTCTCCTACTTCCTATGTACGTACGTCAAGACACCTAATTTGGCCCAAGTTTGGCGATTTCAGGGGCCTAACCTGGGCATGATAGAGTTTTGCTCCAAGTCCTTAGTGTCAGAGTAATGTTCTCCTGCTTTTCTATGGCTTTAATCTGGGTTTCCATACAGATGCAAAAGTGCCACACTTCAACCAAAGATGCCACAAATCAACCGAGAAACGAGCAGTGATGCCCAATTCTGGCACTTAATGGGAACGTTTGGCCCAAATTTGCCACATAAAAACCGAACCACCAAAAGTGCAGCCTAACAACGTCACTTCTTTGGGAACCTAGGCACAAAGGTTCCAGATGACAGCCAAGTTGCCAGGCAGTGAAGCTAAACGTTGGCACTTTTTGGAGTTTTAGTATCAAGACACCACGATCTAGGCCAACAAAAGTTTGGTCCTTACTTAAGTTTTTAATGCTTTTGAGAGAGGCAAATCGCCAGAAAAAACCAAAAGTTTGGTCCTCAGAACTGTGCTACCAATGGGAGCTGGGCTAGTTGGCTGGACACATTGAAGTGTAAAAAATAGCAATAATGACGGAAGTCAAGTAAAAAAAGTTCGGACACAGCGCTGACCTCCAACTAAAACTTTACTTCTGTGCGATACAAGTAAACATGATACCAGACAGGATAGACCCCAAAACAATCAACCCAATAACGTACCTCCCCCACCATGCCAACACACACCTACACAATCTTGCCTGACTTCCTAATAATTCAGCCTCATCACCCTCCATTGCTTACACACATTCCTGCGTCATAGCTGGCCATAAAAAGACCTCGTCAATAGCTCTAGCAGTCTTAGTTCTGTTCAGTGCTGGCTGTAACGCGTGACAAGTAACGGCGTCACCGCTAACGCATCACCTTTTTCGGTAACGTAGTAACGTACTGCTTACTTTTTTTTTTTTTCAAAACACAAACGGGTAACGTACTTTCGTTAAATAATTCAAGTACGGGTCACGTAGTTACGTCACTCCTTACTGCTTCCCAAGACTTAAAAATATTACACCTAATTCATTTGTTTTGTTTTTAGGCGCCAAGCTATGTGACTTTTTGTCCTTTTGTAGTTTTTTTTGCGATTTTGTTTGTGAGTGTTTAGGTGAAACTAGAAGAAAAATAAAGTAATTATGTTCAGGCGCTGCATGAACATAAAGTTTCTTGAAATCCGATGCTTATGTATGCCTGTAACGTCCAAGCGGTGAAACGTAGGGATTCTGTTAAAAAAGTAAGGCAAAGGTAACGCGCGTTCCTTTCTATCGGTAACGGTAACGCGTTTCTTTTATAGTGAGGCAACGTAAGTCGGTAACACGTATCTTTTATTTGCAGGTAACGAGTAACCTATTTCGTTAATTTTCTTCGGTAACGCCAACAACAATGCTTCTGTGTCGTGCTAAAATCGTGACGTCCACATGTGTAGGTGTGTGGCGGCATGATGGGGGAGGTATGTTACCGTTTTTTTTGTGTCAAACCTTTCCAGTATCATGTTTACTTGCTGTATCACGGAGAAGTGAAATTCAGTTTTACGTCAGCACTGTGTGTCTGAACTCATTTTACTTCTCTTCAATCTTCTGCGCAGTATTTTGCACTTGAAACAGCTTTTCACGTTATTTTTAATTTGTTCTTAATTCCGCTAACATGCCGAATCCGTGCTCCGTCTGCGACGAGCCTAATCAGGGTGTCTCAACTTAAATTCGCGCTTTTAGGATCAGCTAAGAACTGCACATGTCCCTGCACAAAGGAGTGTTGGCTCCAGTCACCTCTTTCCAATTCACCATTGCTATGTTTACAAATCCACATGCCAACGTGTGATCTCCACAGCCCAGCACGCGCATCTTCGTTGCTTCAAAATGCGAGCAAATAACGCGCCATACGTACGAATGCTGAAAGCAGATTGGCCAGAAGTCAATATTATTTGGAGCTCTGGAGCAGCGGAGCAGACTTGCGAAGATTTTCTGTGGTTGGCTACACAAACCACGAACCTCCTGCTGGAGCAGCTTAGGGCCCAGTTGCCCAAGAAGAAAAAAATGGAACCAGCAACCCCCCCCCCCCCCAGCGGCGTCGTTTTTCTGGGTGACTTGTCGGCACCAAAAGAGGTGACGGAGGTGCTCGAACTTGGACCTAAGTACTGCCTACCATCTCGCCTCAAGCCCGTTGAGAGTCTGAGCTTCGCACGTTCCCTCGCAGATAGAGCTCCACGTAATGAAAAGTGCATTTTACAAGCAATCGACACTCTCGGACGCTAGCCAGGGGTACAGCAGAGGCCATTCAAGACTGGACACATGGTTTTCTTCTTCGTGGACCACAACCTCACTTCTCACGGCGGACAAAGAAAGTGGCTTTGTGGTGCTCCCGGAAGGTCTCTTCGGGGAAAAGTGAAGGGCAGCCATCGCAAAAAATTTCAGGGAGGTGAAAAAAATGTACCTCAGCAGCCAAAGAATTGTGTTAAGACCTGGCACTGACCAACCTGGTTGAAAAGGGTTCAACAGGCCAAAAAGCTCACCCTAAGCGTGTTTTTCACCGAAAAAAACGCACAAACTAGAATGTCCACTCAGGGCTATAGTGACCGAAAGAGACTCTTGGCAGAAGGAAATGGGAGGATACCTTAGCAGGCAGCTAGCCACCCTTGACCTTAGGGACTCATTCCTAGTCCAAAACCTTTAGGTGGTCTCACAGAGCTTTTCTGAAGCGACTCAGAGTTTAGCGGAGGTGATTCACTAGACGTGATAGACCTTTCCTATTTAGTGCCGCATGATCAACTGTTCATCGCCGTTAGTTCTAGTGGTGTGAACGTGGAGTCTTTTATGGAAATGGTAACTTTTCATTTATCCTCAACTGTTATGTCCTTTGATAACAACTTGTTTGTCCACAAACAAGGGATATGCATCGAGTCACGAGTGGCGCCAGTGTTATGTGACACAATCTTAGCTAAATATGTGACAGAGGAATATCTGACGGCTTAGACATGGGAGTAAACCTCAAGATTTTTTACTATGCGGATGATTTTTTGGTGCATGTGCAACATCCCCGTGACTGTAACGACGACATTATTAATAGAACAATAGATGTTTTTTTTTCCTCTAAATCACTAGGCCTCAGTTTCACCCACTAAACTATGGTGTCAAAACGGCTGCAGTTCTTGAATTTAAACTTGCACTTCGACAAGGACCACTTATGCTGGAAGTACCAGCCACGCTCAAAGAAAGGGGTTTTGCCTTTTACGTCTGCCCACTTCAAATTAGTGAAACCAGAGATTGTGTCGTCGTTGATGAGAGCCTCCTTCCCTAGACAGGTCATGTAAGCATAACATGGACGAAAGCTTTCTTGATCAGGTGCGACGCCTTAAAATGGTGGGCTATCCAGAGCATTTTTTGAAAGAAGTAAAAAAAACTTGGTTTCAAAGGTTAAAAAAAAAAAAAAAAACACAGAGAAGAAGGGGCCGACCAGAGAAAAAAGACAAGACCGGTGGTAGTTCCCCCTAAGTTCACGGATTGTCCCACAGCCTGAAAAGAGTCGCCGCGCACTTTGGGGTGCCAGTGGGGTTTTTTGCGCCGTCACAATTGCCTGTAATCTGTCAAAGAAAGAAAACACTGAGGCTTGCGCCAAGAAACACGCCGCGCTGTACAATGAATACGCAACGTCAGTTGTCTACGAAATACCAACCTGGCGGCGAAGCGTATATAGGGCAAACGGGGAGGTGCATCAACGACAGGGCACGCGAGCATGCCCTATCTGTTAAAAGTTGCCCATCGGGTAATCAAGCAATTCAGTGTGATAGGTGTCCGTAAGCGCCTAATCTTGACGAAACAAAAGAATATTTGGAAAACCAAAAACAAACTTGAGATAATCGTTTGAGGCCTACTGCACAAGAGAAAAAGGTGAAGGTAGCAGCGTAAGTGCACCGTCAGTGGACCTAATTGAGAAAGAGTTTGCCTTTCTGTGTCGGGAACCCGAATTTGTGTACAAATAGTAAGTGTGTTTCAGTAAACGTTCAGTTTTAAGTTAGCGCTTGGTCTTTTCTCTTCTTCCTCGGGTCCTCGGTTTTCTGGCGCTTTACAACTTGAAGGGGCCATGAGCGAAATCGGGTAGGAAGGTATTGGTCTTGACCAGAGGTTCGCATTTTAGGTCACCCTCACTTACCCTCACCTTCACAGCCACACTCACCTAAGCCCCTCACTCACCCTCACCTTCAGCCCCTCACTCACCCTCATCCTCCCAGTCACACTCACCTTCAGCCCTTCACTCACCCCCACGGCCCTCACGCCCCTCATGCACTCATGGGCCTCACGCCCCTCACGCACTCACCGCCCTCACGGCCCTCACTCCCACACCGCCCTCACGCAGTCATACCCCTCACTCCCCTCACGCTCTCACAGCCCTCACGCCCCTCACCACCCTCACGGCCCTCACGCCCTCACACACGCATACCCCTCACGCCCCTCACGCACTCACGGCCCTCAAGTCACTAACCGCCCTCACGCCCCTCACTCACTCATGACCCTCACGCCCCTCACGCACTTATCGCCCTCACGGCCGTCACAGCCCTCGCGCCCCTCACCGCCCTCACGGCCCTCACGCACTCATACCCCTCACGCCCCTCACGCCACTTAGGCCCGCTTCAGATGGGGCAAATTCACTCAGAAACTTGACGTCGCAACACCATGCCACCCGCGTTCACACGCAGCAACCAATTGCTGCAATTTGCCATCATCATCATGAAATTGTATTTTTCTTGCACTGTTTAGACACACAATTACGAGCTATAAACGTGTTTTAATGCATTTGAATCTCGTTGATAATTTTAATGCATCTTTCTGAAACAGTTTATTTCCTAAAACGATCAATTTCAAACCAGAACCAAGTCTTTTGTTGTCATCATCACCGGCACGAGGTATCACGTGAAAATAATGCGTCCCTGATATGCGCAGCCGCTTCCAACGTCTTCGAATTGCTCCGAGTTACTCGCTTGTTTTGAGCAGGACCCGATCTAAGCAATTCGTTTCGATCTAGGGAAAGCTAGAAAACAACTCGCCAGCAACACCAAAATTGCTGAGATAGTTGCTCCGTTTGAAGGGGGCCTCATACACTCACCACCCTGTTGTGTATGAAGGTAGACGACAGCTTGAAGACTGAATAGGCGTTTATTACTACATGGTGCAACTTGACCAGAACCAAGCGTGAGAAGAGCTGCAAGGAGCAAGAGCGCGGGCTTTTCTAGAAGCTGCCGGGACCACGTGAGCACACGCGGCTTTTGATAAACGGTTATCGGCAGCGCCGCTATCTATAACATTTCCTCCCGCTTAAAACAGTGCTATGTCGGGGAATAGCGGTCCGGAGGTCTTCGAGTTCTTGTGGGGTATCTGGGAGCAGGAGGCGGCGAAACGGTGGCTAGTGTCGCTTGCGGACTTCCAGGAATCTCAGCAGGCGTTGCTTGAGGAAAGGATGCTCGCGGACTGCCGATCACGTGAGGGGTGCCGTTGGCAGCCGGTGTAGAAGAGCACTCCCACGAGGTGTCCTCTGCCTGCTGCTCTTGGTTGACGCTGGGAACACTGCGCAGCAGCTGATCTTGATGACGATGCCACACTGCGGGGCCACGTGACGTTTGCACCTTCACTGTGTAGGAAACTGGTCCCTTTTTCTGTACCACGACGCCCGGAACCCATCTTGGCTGTCCCCTGTAATTACGAACCATAACAGCATCGCCGACCGTGATAGAACGGGGCGTGGAGGGACGCTGGTAGCACTGCATGAATTGGCTATGCCCAACTCGCCCTTCTATCATCGGTTTAAGAATGTCTAGCCTAGATCGCAGGCGTCGACCGAACATCAAATTCGCCGGGGCCTCTTTTGTCGTAGCGTGGGGCGTGTTCCTATACGTCAGTAGGAACTTGTGAAGAGTTTCGTCTAGGCTTTCTGTGCTCTTCCCTTTTCTTAATGCTTTCTTGAGCGATTGAACAAAACGTTCGGCCAGCCCGTTTGAACTCGGGTGATAAGGGGCGGTTGTGACATGGCGTGCGCCCAGCTCTCGGATGAATGCTTTGAACTCGGCAGAGGTGAACTGTGACCCGTTTTCGGAGACAATGGTGTCCGGGTATCCAAATCTCGCGAACATCTCACGGAGACAAATAATTGTGTTCTGGCTAGTTGTGCTTTTCATCACACAGACTTCTGGCCATTTAGTATGGGCGTCAACGACAACAAGGAACGTGCGCTGCCGAAAAGGTCCGGCAAAATCAACGTGCACATGTCTCCAAAGAGCAGTCGGCCAAGGCCACGGATGCAAGAGAGCACTGTTCGGAGCGTTGTGCTGCTCTTGACATTGCCTGCATTGCTTTACGTGTGTTTCGAGATCACAGTCAATAGAAGGCCACCAAACATAGCTTCTGGCCAGTTCTTTTGTCCTCACCAGACCAGGATGTCCGTCGTGGAGCTCTTGAAGAACCAGAGGCCGGAGCTTTGGGGATACGACAACACGCATGCCGCAGAGGAGACAGCCCTGATGCAGTGTGAGCTGGGTCCGCCTGTTGAAAAATGGCTTGAGTTCCGCATCCAGCACAAAGTTTGGCCAACCCGTGCTCGTCAACTCAGTAACCTTGCAAAGAAGAGGATCTCGCGCGGTCGCCCGTGCGATGTCCTTGCTGGTTACAGGCATGGACTGCAGACGAAAGGAATAGAACGTTTCATCAGCTTCGTCGGAGTCGACTACATGCAGTGGTAAGCGCGAAAAACAGTCTGCTTCTACGTTTTCACTTGTAGGTTTGAACTTCAAGAAATACGTGTACGCGGACAACGTCACGGCCCAACGCTGAAGGCGTGCTGCTGCTATCGTCGGGATTCCAGTCTTTGGTCCCAGCATCGTCTGCAATGGCTTGTGATCTGTTATCAGTATAAACTTGCGGCCGTACAGATAACAGTGAAATTTTTTTACACCAAAGATAAGTGCGAGCGCTTCTTTCTCTAGTTGACTGTACTTTTGCTCCGTCTCCGACAACGTTCTCGATGCGTAGGCGACAGGACGAGCCGTTCCATTTGGGAAGATGTGCGAAAGTACGGCACCTACCCCGTACTGTGACGCGTCGCAGGCCAGCTGAAGGGGCATCTTCGGATCATAGTGGGCCAGGACCTCCGTGGAAGCCAGGGCGCTCTTGATGTCGTCGAAGGCGTTCTGGCAGGCACGGGTCCACGACCAGGTCTGGTCCTCACGAAGGAGTCTGTACAGCGGGTGTGCCATCGCCGCTAGACGTGGGAGAAACTTGCCGTAGTAGTTGATAGCTCCGAGCAGTGAGCGAAGCTGCTGTTTTTTGGCTGGTGCGGGCACAGCTCTGATGGCGTCAGTCTTCTCCGTCGTGGTGTGGATGCCAGCTGCACTGAGCCTGTGGCCAAGGTAGTTGAGCTCTTTCTGGAAAAAGGTACATTTTTCAGCCTTGACACGGACTCCTCGTTCAGCCAACCGCTTGAGCACTGCTTCTAAATTTTGGAGATGCTCAGTCCTTGACTTCCCAGTAACCAGGATATCATCCAGATAAGTAGCGACGCCCTTAAGGTCGCTTAGCATAGTGTCCATGATGCGTTGAAAAATTCCTGGGGCTGACGAGACCCCGAAAGGGAGTCTGTTCATGGCAAACAAGCCTTTATGCGTGTTAATTGCAAGGACACGGCGCGCAGAATCAGCCAGCACAACTTGTTGGTAGGCCCTATTCAAGTAAATTTTTGAAAATTCTTGCCCCCCAGCAAGCGCAGCGAAGATTTCTTCAACTCGCGGCAAAGGGTAACGGTCGGTGTCGAGCATGGAGTTTACAGTAGTCTTATAGTCCCCACAAAGGCGAATGTTTCCATCTTTCTTCACAACCGGTACAACCGGTGTTGCAAATTCGCACGTCGTGATTGGGGTGATGACCCCCATAGCCTCCATTCTTTTCAGTTCTTTTTCAACCGCAGGGACAAGGGCAAATGGTACACTCCGTGCTTTTAGGAACCTCGGGCGAGCGTCTTCCTTAAGAAACACCTCGGCATTCTCTCCCTTTATGCATCCAAGCTCTTCTTTAAAGAGGTTACTGTACTTGCTCAAAAGTTTGCTTACCTCGGCTTGGGCTCCCTTGTCAGTCGCTCCGAGCGCCGAGGAAAGCTTGTTGCACGTGAAGCTAGTGTTCCAGTCCAAGCGCAAACGCTGAAGCCACTGTCGGCCCAGCAGCGGTGGCCCTCCCTGCTCGATAACATACAACGGCAGGACATGTGTTTGCCCGTTGTGTTGGACTGTTACGTCCACAACACCTTTCGGTTCCACAAGTGCTCCAGTGTACGTCCGGAGGCGCAACGTCGTAGCTGTCAGCTGCAGAGACGGAAACAATCGCTGCTGCTGCTTTGCCGATATTACAGACACCGCCGCTCCCGTGTCGAGCTCCATCTCGAGGGGCGTTTCGTTGACGATGACGCGGACGTTTACCGGTTTTTGCTCTGGACACGTGACTCCGTTTAGTGCCACGTCAGACGCTCTACTCAGAACTTTCAAGTTATTTCTGCGGTTCGACTCGTTTGCACGCTTATCAGCGTGACATATCCGCTGGATGTGTCCTTTCTTTCCACAGCCAAAACAAGTTGCTGACGCGTGCACGCAATCTTTGCTCATGTGCTTCGGCGATCCACATTGGAAGCAATGCTTAGAGGGCGGCTTTCGTTCTGTGCCGCTCGGTTTTGTCGAAACCTGTTTCTGGAGCGGTTTCCTTGTCGCGTTGAATTTATGCGCGTCTGAAAAGTTTTCTTCCGTCCCTTGAACTTCCGCGACAATTTTCGTTGCGGCTTCTATTGCCAGGCTCTTTTGACAGCCTTTGCAAACGTTAGTTTCTTATCTTCCGCAAACAAAACCCTTTGTATGTCTACTCGCCGTAAACCGCAGACAAACCTATCACGCAAAGCTTCGTCCAAAAATCCTTCAAAGTCGCACAACTGCGAGAGCTTCCGTAGTTCCGCCACAAAGTCAGCAATGGATTCGGTTTCATTTTGTGAACGACGGTAAAATTTTGATCGCTCACCGATCACCGACGGCCTGGGTGCCAAGTGGTCGCCCAGTATTCTCCGCAACTCGTCGAAGGTCTTGCTGGACGGCAGACTCGGTGCGGTCAGGGACTTGAGGAGGCCGTACGTTTTGGGTCCAATGAAACTGAGGCACGCGTGTACTTTGTCCTCTTCGGGGACCTTGTTGAAGAGAAGAAATGAAGTCAAACTTTCGTCGTACGAGATCCAGTCGCTTGCGGAGTCGTCAAATGGCTCCATGTGACCGAGTCGCCCCACGACTTGCGTGACTGATGTCGCCATACCTTTGTCCAGCTTGGCAGTGTGTACTCCAGACAGAAGAACCGCATCAGCTTCTTCTTGAGTTTTCTAGAATCACCGCCGTCTCCACTGTTCCTCGTCGCCACTTGTTGTGTATGAAGGTAGACGACAGCTTGAAGACTGAATAGGCGTTTATTACTACATGGTGCAACTTGACCAGAACCAAGCGTGAGAAGAGCTGCAAGGAGCAAGAGCGCGGGCTTTTCTAGAAGCTGCCGGGACCACTTGAGCACACGCGGCTTTTGATAAACGGCTATCGGCAGCGCCGCTATCTATAACAGTTACTCCCTTGTTTTGAGCAGGACCCGATCTAAGCAATTCGTTTCGATCTAGGAAAAGCTAGAAAACAACCCGCCAGCAACTCCAAAATTGCTGAGATAGTTGCTCCGTCTGAAGGGGGCCTCATACACTCACCACCCTGACGCCCCTCACGCACCCATGGCCCTCACACCCCTCACGCACTCACCACCCTCACGCCCCTCACGCACTCATTCCACTCACCGCCCTCACGCCCCTCACGCACTCATGGCCCTCACAGCCCTCACGCGCTCATCGCCCTCACGGCGTTCATACCCCTCACGCACTCATGGCCCTCACGGTACTCACCGTCCTTACGCCCCTCACGCACTCATGGCCCTCACACCCCTCACGCCCCTCACACACTCACCGCCCTCATGGCCCTCATGTACTCACGGTCCTCACAGCCCTTACAGCCCTCACGGCCCTCACTCCCACCCTCACACTCATGAATTTTCCTGGTTGAGAAACTCACTCAGCCTCACCTCACCTGTGAAGATGAGGATGAGTGAGGGTCCTCATGAGTGAGGTATGCCGAGGCATGGTCTTGACACAAGCTTATTGATACTAGTTTGACCCAAGGCTACTCGCAAGCAATATCACTGATAAAAAAAATTTCTTTGTGGCCGCAAAATTTCAAAAGTAAGATTTTGTTTTATGATTCCAGGACGAAGTTGTGGAGATCGCATTGTTGGCTTAGTACACAATGTGATAACCAGGATTTCCTCTTCAAGCTTTGTGATTCCCGCGGTGACGATATTTAAATGAGGCACATACAGTGGACGCTAGCTAGCGTTCATACGAGCACCGAGTGAGCCTTCGATTTGGGCTTGTGACCATCAATGGTTTTACCAGCATTCGGGTAGTGGTTCGTGCTCGATCGCTGAGCTAAGGGGTATAGCCAAACCTTCACAGAGTGTCTAACTCAGTGCGTTCGCCGTGCTTTACGAACTCCAGCCTGAGGTTGTGATATATATTGGCAGCATATAATCGGCTCTAGATCACGTGGCCGCTTGTTATTGCTGTGAGGTGAAGTGGTGAACACTGCTTGTTTTGGTTAATTGTTTAATGCATTAGCTTTCTAATGCTCGTTTTGACAAATACCACGCGGTGTTATACATTTGCCCGCGCCTAGAAGAGAGAGAGAAGAATGGGGAGAGGGTGACGCGTGCGACACTGTCATTGCTGCGAAGCGCTGACGTCAGCACGTGTCAACCCCTTCCTCTCTCCCCGGCGCAGACAAACCGATATTAGGTAGTGTGAGGCATTGTAAAAAGATTGAAAAATAAAGTGCCTCGATCGGTACCGTCAGTATAGGCACAACCGATATAAAGCCAATTCGATATAAACGAATTGAATCCACGGATGAAGTGATAATTTCACCAAAAAGCCAATTGCGAACTGAAGCAAGAACAAAACTAGGCCTCGTCAAAGGAATGACCCAGGAAGCACCAACTGGGAAGGATAACCCGGAGACCCCGACGCACGCCTGACCCCGCACAGGGGCGACAAGCGTGTTGCACAGTGGGCTCGACATGACCGCAAGGCAACCATGTACCAAGCAGGCCCGCCGCAGTGATCTTTGCTATCCCACGATTCGACAAACTGAAAGACGCTGCTTTCAAAAACATTTTTCGGCCTCCGGTCTTTTTTTTTTTTTTTTTTTTTGGCCAGATTGCAAGCACTCGTTTCCAATCTGACCAAATAAAAAAAAAACGGAGGCCGAAAAATGTTTTTTAAAGCACAACCTAGTGCTGATAACGGCATCTCATTGAGCACTACGGCTTTTTTTATGTAGGAGATGTTATGCGGCGCCTCCTCCTGTCTGGCTCCGCTCCAACTGTGCGCTTGACTGGCGAAAACAAAAGCGGTCATTTTGGCGAAACCCCGGCGGTGTCAGACAAACTGACAGACACCGCCATTGTTTTTAGTTTATCTGTTTCTCCACTTTACTGGCGCCATGCAACAATATGTGGTTTAATATTTCTCACTTTATACAAAATTGTTGACACAATTTTCACCCAGGTATACTCACATGTAACACTACTGGCCAAGAAGCTTCGTTGTCGCGGTGTAATTTTACAAATAAAATCTTATTTTCCTTCACTATATGTGATACGCAGTCACGGATATCAAAGTATTACGTAGTCCGTGAAATTACTGAATGGTGACGATGTTCATACCCGTCTAGTGGGCAGACTTTTGCCATTCTCTAAAATTAATTATGTACAATTACAATTCCTTGAGTGTAACGGAGGTAACGGATTACCGTTACGAATTACTCACTGTGAGAACTAATACACTAATTACTTCGAAACTTTACACGATAATATTCGCATTGACCCAGACAAACTCCCAAAAGAGACGCAATGCCTACTCTGTATTTTCGGGGCAGAATTAATTTCATCATCACAAATCAAACGCGAATAAAATGCAGGCACTACAGTTTGTCACCTATTTTAGGGCAATAACTTTAAGAGGTCAAATATTTAAAATTAGAACGAGTTAAATAATATTGAATATAAATAGGTTCTGCGCTGTTTTACCAAAAGAGAATTGTGTAAAAAAAGAAAAATATGCAACTAATACGTTTGGGCAGCATACACTCTTCAACGCTGGTGGAGGCACACACAAATTATTCCGAATAAGGCTAGTTCAGCAACTGTGTACTACAAAACACTGCTCCCCCATGTTCGCACTGGTTGCTGTATGTTGCCAATGGGGTACCTTTGCTCATTAAGACGAACTTGTAGTGATGACAAAATGCTCTACTTGCGTTTGGATACATTTTGAAGGCTGCTGCTTGACAAAGACTTCTTTCCGACCAAATGACCCACTTGACCTACCGTTGTGCTCAACAAAATCAGAAGCTATACTTTAAATGAAATATTTTTGCGCAATTATACAGCCAAATTGTTTACGCTGTTAAGTATCATGATTAATCCGCACGCGTCCACGTCTCTCACGCGTTTACCGCCATTATGTCCTGTCTCAAATCCAGTGGCCATGTCAGCCGCTGCTTATTGTCACAAAATGCAGGACGTCTTTCCTTTGTCTACACTTTCGTTTTCACTTCCCGCATACCCATTTCGTTAACCAAAATACCAACCTGCTCCAACTGGAACTTCCTTACTTTCATTTTCGAGAATCCAGCTTCGAAATCTGAATCCATTTCGGAAGAGCTCCCCTTCCTGCTCAATGCCAGCCGTCGAATTTCGATACTCAGGGTTTTTGACAGATCTCCCTTGAAGCTGACAGCAGGCTTGACAACACATTTTTGCTGTTGCAATGAGCGACCATTGTCACATCGCCGAAGCCTTTTCTGTCTACGTGAACGCGCTAGTGTGAAGTCACCCGGCACATTGTTGGTTGGCCTATGCAGCTTTCAGCTTTTACAACACTCAGGCTTGAACAAGGGGTAGACCCGACGGTGGCAACTCCGTCTTTCCGCGTTGCGTGTACTTGGACGGAAATATCAACAAACAATCAACATTAAAAACAAAAAGGAAATTGTTTTTTAAAGGGAAAGGCGAAAAGGGGAAGGGCGACGTATGCACCGCGGGTTCCGAGTCCTGACCAAGAGGACATGACCGTTTTATAGGTCATTTTCTTCTGGTCATATATGACACGGCGCTCCAAGCAATCCGTGCGTTTTTGGAGGCGAACTCAAGCTCCCGCCCTGGCTGATTATGTAAGTGAGAAATGAGACGGGGCACGGGAGCGTTGACGCGTGTAGCTGAAATTCCTTTCCTTTACCTGGAGCGCTCACTTCTCTACGAACCCGCGCCTTGTGTGACTATTTCAGAAGTGAGGATCAAATTGCGTCTACCTTCATCCACCATACTTTTTTTTCGGACGGATGGTAGAAATGTAAAAAAACATTGTCAGTAATTCGGTACTTTAAAATTAGAAATTACGCGTACATTACAAAGTGTTGTTAAAAAGTAATCGATTAATTACTAAATGATGGCAAAGTAACGAATTACAAATATTTTCTTTACTTGTAACGGATTACTTCCATGTCTGCTAATAGTTTTGAGACAACAGGAAGACAGCTGCATAATCTTCACTTTCAAGTACTCTAGTAGGTTTTTTGAGAATCAATGCTGCGACGACTATTGGTGCTGTAACGGATCATTTCTAATTTTAGCAGTGACAAGATTAGACAAACTTTAAAATATCTGGAGCTCAGCCCGTTCCCATGTGTTTTCCCAACCCAAGCGCACGGCTACGGTGAACATTTACGGAACATGATTGGCACCAAATTATTTGGTCGCCTGCTCTGGCTTCGGGTTGAAGAGGTGAAGCTACTTATTTCCAATGTTTTTTTTTTTAATGACCGCTATGGCATGAAGACGAAAACTAACGCGCACTTCGTCAACTATGAACGACAAGAATAATTTCTAAGCGGTACTTATTGCCCGTGTTAAAACACATAGCACTTAAATTGTAACATATTTTCAATTTGTGGGTATGAAGTTAAGCATCAGGCACCAACCTATTCTTCAATTAAAGGGGCCCTGCTTGGACTTTTTTACTGTTTTTTTTTTTTAATTTGCAGCGAACCTGAGCGCACTGAACGTAGTAACTTAATGAAACTTTTCTTGAACTTCGCTTTATTTTAAAAGATATATGCAAATGAAAATTACAAAAACAATACAAAAATAACATCCTTCATGACGTCCTTGGTTGCTTGAGTGGCCGTGAACTAGAGGAGGGGTAGTGAACTCAGCGACCGCTCACGGCTGCCGCAATCCGTGTCGACGGCTCGAGAGGGCGCCACTAAAGCATGCGCTGGATAGGCTGTATGAAGCGGGCGGCCAGCGCGGCTCGCATTGCATTTGCTGCCCGATTAAAGACTAATTCGGCATGACATTTCACTACCCACAAACGACAGCAAACACGGGGTAAATACCAGTTCAGAACGGGAGCCACTTCGCGCTGCCATACCGCCAAACGGCCAAACCGCACGCCAAACCCGCTCGCCGGAGGCCTTCGGAACGCTCGAAACCGGTCGGATCCTCGAGCCCGTATATGACCGCAGCGCCACCGCGTAAATCTGTGACCTTTCTACGCTCGCCGCTCGTCGGTGCTTGATCCCACTACCCCTTCCTAGTATGCGCCGCCTTTTCCACCGCCTGGCTGGTATGTCGACGGGTCATTTCTTGTTTCCGTACTTTATAAACTGCATTTGTTTCTTTTCTGATCAAAAATACTGAACAAGAACTACTTTCATAAATACTTGAGACGGTTCGCGTCACTTATATTTTGTATTTCGACTAAAAATAAGCTTCTAGCGGCTCTGACCAATAGTAAGGCCAGGACAAAAGACTTCACATATCGGGCGCTTTCGGCCCCGCGGGTCGCACCCGTAGGTGGAGGAGGTTTCCGCGTCGTGCGGTTAAAATATGACGCACTGATATTTAGTTACTCTCTCCGTGCCCGCTGGCTTGCGCGAACCCCAAGAGATGTGGAAACAGCAAAAAAGGTAGACGCTTAAATATGACTGCAGGGCCCCTTTAAGTAATGTTTCAAGCTCAAAAATAAAAACCCCGTAAAAACAAATTCTAGTTTCGCTAAGATCATTTGCTCATTTTCGGTATTTTTAATAGCTTTTATTTAGTACTAGTTAGTTCCTTTATCAACTGGTTTAAGAGCAAGATATTCAGTATGTCTGTGCGCTTTTTAACATTTGATGGTAACATATTTATACCGTATAACTTATGGGGGCTTAATTCATTATAAGATTAATTTGAAGTCATTGCTACGTTAGAGCAAGCAGGTATATCTAAGTCGCCTTATAATTCTATCAAAATGCATTGTATCTTAACCAATACTTCGGATAAGTGTAGCTCCAATGTTACCAAAATTTTTGAAAAAAACAATAAAAAGTAATATAGCATGATTTGAATCCATAGGCAGGGATGAGGCCAAACTTATGTTAGAAAAACGAAGGTAGTGCACAACGTACGACACTTGTCTATAAATGATAAAACACTGATAGCGCAAGCGACCTGGTGTATTTTTTACCATTTTATTAGACCGCATGAGACTGGCTGAAAAACACAAATAAGCCAAAGCGGAAGAGAAATAAACACACTGACGGGATAACGTTTCGAACTCAGCTGACTTGTTTATTTAGTGTCATCCTCGTATTCACAAGATTCTCAAGCTCACCAACCAACAGCCATACATACTTCTAAACCTGTGGGCACTTTTTATACGCGTTGTGCTTGGTTGAAATCGTCACAATATTTTACGCATGAATATGTCACTAAATAAATAAGTCAACTGATTTAAGAGCTTCCTTCTTCTCAGTCTCTTCCTTTATCTTCTACTTGGGACTCTTCGTATTCTCCACTCAGATCCATGTGTTTTAAGAATTGTGTGCTTCTAAATGTTAGAACATCTTGTACACGTACCTAATATGCCAGATGTTTGCCTCAGGCTCCGCCGTGAATTGCCTTCTGCAATAAGTGTGGCGTCCCTTAGATCATACACATCAGCTCTCACTGCGTATCTTCCATAATTCAGAGCGAAATCAATACGAGCCGTGTAAATTCCGTCGTTTGCAACAGGATCAAAGCCTGAAAATATATACAATATAATTAAATATATCGCTTATATTGTCACGAATGACAAATGATGAGGCGAATAGTGATTAACGAAACTAAACGTTTAATGAGGCGAACTTGCGCCCAAAAACAGAACAAAAAAAGGATAGCGTCGCAGGCGTCGATGGCGGCGAAACGGCAGGATCGAACGCTAAGGCGAGACTGACTCCAACTTGCCACGCGGAGCCGCTTTTGTACACGCGTGGGCTTCTGGAACATTCGGCGTAGAAGGTTCGGTGCAAACATTCTAACCTCGAATCAGCAAGACGGTTCTCGAATTTACCAGAACTTCACATTACAGTGTCAACAAAAATGTGTAGCCGCGGCCAAGAATCGAACCCTGTCCTTCTGCGTGTAAGACAAGCGCGATAACCATTAGGCCACGGGCGCGCTGCTCTTTTTGTTAACTGCGCTCGGGGCAATATATTCACATAAAAACATCGTACGAATTCGCGAGCCGTTTATCTGCCACTTTCTTGTAGTAGTGCAATTGTTTTTTCCTGAAAACGGTATTGTATTTCGGGAGCATTTTCGTAAAAAATAGGGCACTTTTGTTTTTTTATTGCTAAAAAGGTTATTTTATTATACGTTTCGATAGTACAAAAAAAAAGTCAGGTTGAAACAAAAATAACCCAAGGGAGCCTACTAATGACTTTCTTATTGGCGATTATCAAACCTGTCGCGGGTAGGACAATACTGTGTTTCATACACACAGAAATAACTGAACGCGACTCTTCTTATAGGTCTTACACCGATAACAAGTGGGGGGGGGGGGGGGGGGGGGGGGAGTGTTTGGGAATTTCCCAGAACTGAAGAAAAAACATGTACTTTTACAGAAATAGCTTGGAGCCAAATCTTCAGAACCAACCATATTTGGTCTCGTTTTCCTAGAATGGGAGCGCTAAATGTGGCGGCGACGTGCATTCTGACTCAACAGTCCGTCTGCTAAAGGAGAAGACATTCTTCGCGGTAATCATGGCGCTATAACGTTTTGAAGATGAGTTCGAATTGGTTTTATTCGGCAAGAAAACCTTCGAGATAGTTATTTTATCTGACTTAACCACCACAAATAAAAAGGAGATTGTTGACGGCGAGACTATGGACGTTCGACCTAGCGTCGATGGATGAAGTGGATGTGCTATGCCAACTTGGCTTCAACAAAGCCGACGTAACACATCTTCGCTCCGCGCTACAAATTCCCAACACCCTATCCAATAACGGCTAAGTTGTCGAACAGGGTTTGAACACGTTGACTTCGGCGCCTTCACCAAAACTGGAGAGCGACCCTTCAACGAACTGAGCTACGCCACATCCCCGCAAACGGAAACAAACGAACAATATGATTTTAAGAAATCATTGATGTATTGTTCACGTTGGGCTTTTTGGTTTTAGTTATAGCGAATCAAAGTTGATTTTCTCACTGCCACCGCGACTGTTCGTCTACGCGAAAACACGAATGCCTTTATTCACGTTTAAAGCTTCGGCAAGCGTCTGGGGTCTTCTGTATTACTGCATTTCTTTATGGGCTGGCTGAAGTAGTAATCACAGGTACATTCTTCATCACGACGAGATATCGGGATTCTCCTGTGTTAGTGCCTTCTGAATTGTAAATGGCAGAAGACACAATAGAGGGCGCTATTTTCACTGTAGCATGACCTCAGAGGTTTCCTAGATTTGAATTTGTACTGTGAGATATCAGAAGACGTGGTGCCGGGCGGGATTGTTATTATGACGTTGCCTCAGGGGTTATATAAGTTTGGGCCTCTTAGGATTGGTGTATGTCAGAAGACGGGATAGCGGGCGCGATCTTCATTGTGACGTGACTGCAGTTTTTGTATCTTGTAATTTGAGCGTTGTACTGGAGCTACCTTAAGACAGATTAGCGGGCGCGATTTTCAGAAGGACGAGACCTCAAGAAGTTGTACTTTTGGGGCTGAGATGTCTGAAGACGTAATAGCGGATACGATTCAGTGAGGGAGACCTCAAGCGCCTCCCGATGAATACTTTGTATAATTGTTCCGATGCGTAGGTGATGAGTTTTCATAGTGCACATTCGTGCATTCTGTTGTACTCCTACTATCGGTTTATTGTGTGAAAGGGTTTTAGCATACCCTAGTGGTGCTCACATTGAAGGAGATATGTTCTTTCGGGTTCGGAGATTTAATCGTGAGTAATTGAGAGTCTTCGAACCTGGGTTTGTGTTTTGTTTGCGTTGCTCATTCTTGAGCCCTAGCAACAGAGTTGGAAAAGGCGAAGGGGGGGGGGGGGGGGCGAAGATCTTTAGTTTAAAGACCTCTTGGAGTATGTTTTGTTTATTTTTGGACAGAGTCAATGAAATAAAAAAAAAAAAAAATACTGACCCGATTCTCGGGCAGGGTAGTTCAGAACCGGGGTATCTACGCGTTCCTCCACCAGGCCTGAACGGGCGAGGCGACGGGAAGAGAACCATGGGGCGAGGAGCCGAGTGAAAACCTGACCCCACTAAAGTCGTGGAGGCTTGCCGCGCGCCGCTGGCCGCCGCGGGGTGAAGGACAAGGGCTGCTAGGCACCGTCAAAGCAACCTGCCCGTGCAGGGTTGGGAACTGGCTGTTTTTCGCCGCAGAAGAAAGAAGCCAATGA
The DNA here is from genome assembly GCA_013358835.2 of Ixodes persulcatus. Taxonomy (NCBI): domain Eukaryota; kingdom Metazoa; phylum Arthropoda; class Arachnida; order Ixodida; family Ixodidae; genus Ixodes; species Ixodes persulcatus. Next base: position 113,296 of record JABSTQ010008632.1, on the reverse strand, counting down.
GAGGTGTCGTAGATAGTGAGGTTACGATGCCATGGCAACGCGCAAGCCGGTTCTCCACGCGTCTTTCACGTGGCGGAGTACCGTAGCGCTGTTTCGTCTTGTCTCTTATCCCTATTTCCCCCAATGCCTTTCCCAATGTTGCGATTCCTCGAAACTGTGCGACTGCTTTCCTTTTTATATGACAAGACGCAGACTACCTAGATAAGCAGGCTAAGAACAACCGCTGGGAAAGTATCGGAGAAAAATTCGGAATAACAGGTAAGTTTATCGGTGGCACTTGTCGCATGGCGCCTGAGTTGTGATTTGGTGACTTTCTCGAAAGTAGCCTCCGTCTCTGGTGCACTGCCGGGGCAGCCAAGCACTGACCTGTCCTTTCGTGTTTTGGTGGCGCCAACTCGGCAGGATATAAAACGAGCGCCTCTTTCCCTTAAGAGCATGGCGACGTCGCAAGATCAACGAGCAGGCTAGGATGATCACATTCACGCTGATGACCAGGTCAACATCGACACCTACCATGTAGGCAGCGAGTGCGGTTTCGATGTTGATATATCCGAAAGATGAGAGCCAAAACGGAACAATCTTACGAAGAGCAGACGACGCAAGAGCAAAAACTCTGGCGGGAGGCGCGCGCGCGACCTCGAGAACGCGAAAGCTGCCACCTGTCGATAACGGCCAATGTTGCCTCCTCGCGTTGGGACGCCGAACGACGGTGCGGCGCCTTTGCCGCTAGTGTTGTAAGGCGTTGACACTCCTCTAGCACGCCGGGGAATTCGAACAGACTCGCTGAATTCCTCGAGCACACGTAACTGCTGTCCAAACTGTAATCATAAGCATTCAATCAATACCAGAAACATGTAAATTTGAACAAATATTCACCTCAACTTCCGGCGCGGCGATCCACCAACGAAAATAAAAATGGCAACAAGCCCTTTCTGCCTAGCCGCCGAGCTCGAGCTGCTCGAGCTGTCAGTGCAACGGTGCAGTGGTGCAGAGCACGCATGCGCGGTGTGCTATATATTGAGCTTTGCCTTGGGTCACCTGCCAGTGCACGCGTGCTGCGGTGCGGCGCGTTTTGCTAACGTCGTTCGCGCTGTCTGCTGGTGGCGTGATTTATTCTGAAGCGAAACAGAGTCCATGATACAGGGTACTTCTCTAAGAGTCGCAATGGACAATACAAAGGAAGCCGACAAATGCCGCTGACGTGAAGTTTCCGATCAAGAGTTGTTAGTTGGAACTGAATGAGTGTTTCTTTTAGTTCAGTGTTGGTATCCTTGGAGTGACAGTCTCTTGGGTGCGCGGTAACGTCGAACATCATGACGAAGAGTTAAAAAATTAAAAAGTAGAACACTCGCGCAAAATATAAATTTATAAAAAAGAATAAAAGTGTGACACGATTTGAAACTTCGGAACTTTCGCGCAGCGACGACAAGCCCAGGCTCTCTTACCTCTTTGCTACTACAGAAGGCTGGAGTCTGATCGCTGGTGCAGATATATAAATATATTGCCACCACTTTTACATCGCATGGTTTCTCTTTTCTTTTCGTTCATATTTACCTTCCCTGGCAGGAAGTTTACCCGCAGCTTCTAAAGTATAAAGGGGCGATTAATGGGACTCCAATTGAAAGCCTCTGCTCTCAGTTTCTGTGAACGAAATTAAACTTTTGTACTCGAAGCTACAAGGATTTAACCGCCATTAGGCAGGGACACTAGATGTCTCCATGGAGCTCGTCACGTCACATAAATATCCCTGTTGGCCGCAACCGCGGCCGCGTGATGATTAAACCGCCCCAAAGATTTCCTTGCAGCCCTTTCGTGTTGCTGCTGACCTGGGTCTATTCCTCATTACTTTGGAACGCACTTATGCCAAGATGGGGTTAGATAAGTCGGACTGGGTACTGCGCCTTCTTATTTTTTTGCCCACAGAGGCGGCAGATATTGTGTCGAGACTGGACCCAGACAGTGCGGAAGATTACTGCAAAGTAAAAGAAAGACTCTTGAAAAAGTTCAGGGTCGCTCTAGAGGCTTTCAGAGTTAAGTTTAAAAAGCTACGAATCGTCCCAATGAAACTTTTTCTGAATCTGCTTACCGTTTGCAAGGTTTCGGGGCTTCGGGGGCTTGACGCCTATGAGGACAGCGAGAAGATTCTGAAGCCGTTAAATCTCGAGCACTTCTTTATTTCCATTCAAAGTTGAATGGAGCTCTGGATTCAATACAGGCTAAATGTTGTCTCTGTGCAAAGGGAAGCGGATGATGCCGACGAGTACTACTCCAGACACGGAAACCCCGTTGCAGACATCAAGTCGTTCATCCGAAATCAAAATCCTTCAGGTTATTGATGATACAAAAATGAAAAAGCTACAAAACCAGACGCAAGAGAAAATCTAACACAAACAGAGGAGGATAAGGCGAACCCAGATAAAAATAAACGGCAACGTCCTTCGAAGGATGGAAGCTCATTTTATGTTGCAGATGAAATCAGCCTGGTAATCTGTCTGCAGAACGCCGTGTAAGGAAGGTTTCAAAAATAAAATTTGTATTGAGACTAGAAGACGAGCTTCTTACAATTCTATTTGTATGAAATGATGGTGAATGGCAGACTGTAATGTTTTGCGGGACGCGGGCGCCACTCTTGACCTAGTTCATTCTGAACTGTTCGAACCAAAAGACTTAACAAAACAATGCGTCTGGATACACCAGGCACTTGAAAATAGGGCCCTCAGTCTTCCAGCTATAAAAGTAATAGTTTAAGGTTTATTTGAAGAGCTAGAAACAACCGCAGCAGTTTCTGATGCCGTACTTCCTACGTGCCCTTACATTCTTTCTAACGAAACGGAAAAACAAGCTTGAGGACTCTGAAAAAGAATTGCCTATAAAACCAGTACTTGTGGTAACCCGCTCCATAACAAGGAATAACACGCAGACCGTACCGGAACTGGCAAACTCCCCTGTGGTGACTGAAGTCCAGGAAGGCAATCCTGCGATCGTCAAGCCTAGTCTCATTTCCCCAGCAAACGCAAATTTCGAAGTGCTGTCAAGGGTAGACGAAACAATTTTTATAGCAAAGCATGCTGCGGATGACTCGCTGGAGGAATGTAGAAGTGTCTCTAAAACATCATAAAAGCAAGTGTATATTTTTCTTAGCGTAGCTACAGGACCAAAAAGGGAAGAGAGTATGACCAGTTAGTCGTTCCATTTAAGCACAGTACTAAATTGCTAGAGTTTGCTCATGCTAAGGGCTGGTCCAGCCATCTATGAATGAACGAAACGAAGGCCCAGCTTTTGCACGAGTACTATGGACCCGGATGTTTCAAAGGAGCCGAACAGTACCTTCGTTCGTGCGACATTTGTCAACGAACAAGGAGACCCAACGAGAAGGTAAAGGCTCCATGAACATGTGTACCTATCATCGCTGAGCGTTTCAAGCGTCAAGTAATTGACGTAGTCGAACCTCTTCCGGTAACCAAATCAGGCTACCGATATATGCTCTTTTCTTTGGCCGGCAACTAAGTTACCGGAGGCGGTGCCACTACAAGAGCAGACCTCTAGAGAGGTTGTGGATACTTCTCTTGTTATTTTCTCAAGGGTCGCTGTTCCTTTTGAACTTCACCGAGACTTGGGAAGCGTATTCACGAGCGCCCTAACCTTGCAAAGTATGGTATAAAAATTACTCACAGTTTTGTCAGCCACACTCAGGGTAACATGGTGCAGGTGTGCACTCAGTTGTGAAGAGAATATTGCAGGCCTTGTGCCATGAGCATAAAACAAATAGGACGCGGCAGTTCCTACTATGTTGTTTGCGCTTCATTCCATCATTCACTAATCAACCGGGTTTTCCTCGGCAGAGCTGGAATACGGCCGTGCGTTGCACTCTTCGTTGCGCGTTCTCAGAGAAAATGAGAGGGGTCTCCGAGAAACTTACGGTGGTAGAATATGTCCTAACGCTCCTGAACCGCTTCTTCAATACACAAGAACTGAAAATGGCTAATATAATGGAAGCACAAGCACGTGCCAACACGTACTACGACTAATGCAGTCGCATTCGTTTGTTGGACAAGAACGACAAGGTTTTGTTGTTACGTTCCGCTAAATCAAACAAATTGTAACTTTAATGAGAAGGACCAGCAACGGCAGAGCAAAATATATTGAGCACTAACTACGTGGTTCAACTACCGAGCCGTCGTAAATGAGTGTGGATCTTCCATCCAAACTTTATGAAATCCTACGTCGAATGATTTCATGTCGTGAACATTATTCTAAACGCGCCAGAATAAATGATGAAAAAGGTTCCCTTTTCGGGGACTTTGCGCGAAGATTTCAAGATATCAGAAGCCTTGTAGGTGACTGTTAGTCGGGAGCAATTAACGATAGAGCAATTTCAAGATCTAAAAAATGCCATCTAGGAGTATTTCGACGTATTTTCTACAACGCCGGGTAGGACTGATTAATCACCTATGATATAGAGCTGAGCTCCGAGTTTCCGGCCGCTTAGAAGCCGTATCGCTCTTCGCCTCGTCAAGAACCTATCGTGAGGGGAGCAATGCAGAAAATGCTAGATTTGCGGGATATTAAACCGTGTGACACTGACTACGCCTCGCCTATGATCCTTGTAGAGTGCAAGGGAAGAGATCTCAGGCCTTGGGTTGACAATAGAAAGCTAAATTCGGTAACGGTCAGTTGTGTATCAAGCAACCAAGCTGCCGCCCACAACAACCGGACAGCGCGAACCATGGCATACGATACACCTTGATTTCGCAGGACCGATGGAAGGACACATGTTCCTCATTGTTGCGGATGCGTGCACCAAATGGCTGGGGGTGAGAGCAATGACTTCGGCAACCTCCACAGCTGTTATTCGGGAACTGCGTGCTATTTTCGCGACTTTTGGCCTGCCACAAAAAATTGTGTAAGATAACGGGACCGTTTTTGTATCAAGAGAGGTGCTCGAATTTTACAACCGAAATGGCATAAAAGCGGTGACAAGCGCACCCTACCATCCCGCCACCAACGGCCAGGCTGAGCGCGTGGTTTATGAACTGAAACAAGCGCTTCAAAAAGATAAAGATGGTAGCTTGTTGGTGAGGCTGGCAAGATTCCTCTACAGGCACCATACCACCCTTACAACTTCGACATGAAAAGGGCCTCCACTGCTTATGTTTGGTCCTGACCTTGCGTCAAACATTAGCCGACTGACACGAAAGCCAGAAGCAAGCAAGCAACCAGAAAGAAAGGCGAGGAAGGAAAGGAAGAGACAACCTCTCCCGCCGCTTTGTTGAAGCGCCGGGAGAGGTTCGCCCTGAATTTTCCGGGAAGCCAAGGTGGATAGAGGGAATGCTTCTCAAGCAGCTTGGTCTTCAGTCTTGGCTCCTCTAAACGACATTTGGAGAAATTCGCAGGCACGTGGACCACATCCGGAGACGATCGTCGGGTTTTACGTCACACACATCTGGTTTTCCCGAGCCCCTAACAGGCGGCTCGTGAGGGTCGTCCGCGCCAGCAGCGTGGTTCACAGCATCGGAGGCTGAAACCGTCACTCCAACTCTTGTTACTCAGAAGCTGTCTCCAAGTCTACCATTACAGCATCCGGAAGGAACGGCTCCAGTAGACCCCGTCCAAGTTGGTCTACCGGCCACTCTACCGGTGGAGCATACGGAGGGAGAGCTACCAGTGGACCCGGCTCAAGTGTATCGACACACCAACCCTCCTCGGGCTAGGCATCCACCTCAAGATATGGACAGTCAATGTAAGGGGGATCAAGTGTTATGTATCAAGCAACCAAGCTGCCGTCCAGAACAACCCGACAGCGCGAGCCATAATCTCGAGCGGGTGCATGCGCGCGGCGCGAGCATCGGGGACTGAGCTAGGCGCCATACCAGTCCTGTCCGTTCCGTAACAGTAAAGATCTTGATGTATTTAAAGGGGCGGTGCAACGATATTCAATTGGAATGTTTTTCACTTTATACGAGCTTACTGGCACTAGTGGGACTCAATGATACTCGCACGCAACGCCACTGACCAAGAAACTCCTTTGTTGCGGTGTAATTTCGAGGACCAAACCGAGTATTTTCATTCAATCTCTCCTTCGCAAAACCTGATGACGTAGCTGGGCGGTAGCTGTACCGCCCAGTGACGATATTTGAATGCGGCTCATAGATTGGACCCGAGCATGGTGTGGACACTCGAGTTGGGCTCGTGATAATCGATAGCTTGAGAAGCATTCGGGTAGTGTCCTGTGTCCAATCGCTTCAATGACGACAACAGCCGAACCATAACAATGTCTGTAACTCAGCGCGTGTCCTGTGCCTTGCCAACCCCAGCGCATGGCTATGATCAACATTGGCGGCATATAATCGGCTCCAGAACACGTGGCCGCTTGTTCTGGCTGCGAGTTGAGGGGGGAACTCTGCTCGGTTTTCTTTATTTTTTTCTGCGACTTCGATTGCGTGTGGTTAAAAACGAACGGGTATTTCACAGGTCATTAACGTCAGGGATCCGTTCTAAGCGGTATTTGCGCAAAATACAAAAATCGTTGCATCGCCCCTTTAACACGTTCACAAATGCGTATCCTATCCAGAATATGGAATCCTGTATTGAAAAAGTTAGCTCGGCAAACTACATTCCAAGAAGACGTAGTCCATGGGTATTGGCAGTTCCCTCTAACCAACAGGGTTAGCTACTTTGCGGCGTTTGTAATCCCTTTCGAATCATACCGGCCGCTTGTGCTTAGCTTCGGTTTGAAAAAATGCTCTGTTCGTTTTTTTCCGTTTCACGAACAAAGTGATTTTGATTGCAGAATCGTTCGCAATGCCGTACCTTGATAATATTGCTATCTTTCAAACACTTGAAAAGGTCATGACGAAGTCCCAACATGGGTGGCGGCTAGGTATTACTTAGTTCAGATGATATGTTCTGTCCAAACGAAGCTCGATCATGCAGACAGTTACACTCAAATCATACTAATTTGATATGCAACAATAGCGTGAAACAAATCATTGTAATTAGAATAAAAAGTAACAGTTAGAATATGGCCATGTACAGAAGTATTCCAAAAACAATAGTTTTTTTTTTTAAATTCATAATTATAGTTCTTGGAAATTGTCCAGGAGATTGACGAGTTACCCAGAACAATGACGAAACCCTGTGGATAGTTTTGCAGAAGCTGGGGTTCACATTGACCAAGCGCCAGAGGAACTTCATATTGAATACGCGCATGGATCTTGTGATCTGGCAAGCGACATACCTCCAGACAATCAAGCAGCAGCATCTGGAAAACAGGTCAGTCTACTGTCTGGATGAGACATCGATAGACACTGGCCACGCACGGTCGAAGCTGTTGGTGGACACTTCTGTGAAGACGCCGATGTGATGCCTTCAACGAGGGCCTTACAGTTGGACTCAAGAATCGCTTTGGGAGAGGAGAGCGAATTATTTTAATTCACGCGGGCAGCAGCCAGGACTTTTTTGACGGTATTGCCGAACTATTCAGGGGAAAAAAGGGCAACGGTGACTACCATCAGGAAATGAAAGGCAAGCGCTTCGAGAAGTGGTGCGTCAAAAAGCGGTTGCACAATTTGAAACAAAACAGCGTCATCGTTGTTAAGACAGCCTAGGCAATGACCACTCGAGTCGGGATTCCATGTCAGTGTTTATAGTCAAATCTGAGACAGGTACGTCACTCAGTTCGTGCCGTGTGCTAACGTCGTCGTCGTTAGACTTGATAAAAGAAGAGAAAGAAAATAAAGCGAATCAGAACATAACATTTTCCCTGTCTATCTTTTTCTTGAGGGTTAAATAAAAAGAACGAAACATGCCAAGAACAAAGAAAAAGAAATAAAGAAAAACAAAACATACACACACGCACAACACAAAACACAAGTCACCGATTTGCGCAGTTACTTCCAAACACCGAGATCCACTGCTCTGTTCAACACAAAGTGTTCCAACGCTTTTTGTTTCTACATTAAGTTACTACTTCTCAAGCAAAATTACGAAAAAAATGCAGTTCAGTTCATCGTGCGGCATAGTTCTCATAGCGCTCTGGTGGCCGACGATCACGTTCGGAGCGCCTCACAGGCATAGGCATAAGATGAGCGGTCGAAACCCCCTTTCTTCGTGGTGAGTCCAAGGCTGGACTGCACACGAGCGCTAGCGATCCAGTTTGTTGCTGTCCGTTCCACCCAGGCTGTTCTGGCTGCCAGTTATGGTGTTTGTGACTGACGCTAGCAGGGGAAACAGCGACTCTCGCGGACCGACTGCTCTTAGAAGGGGTCGATGTGTTTTGCCTCTGGCTCTGTAGGTTGGTCTTCGGGGCTCCTGCGAGTTTTGAGGCGTTCCATACTCGACCGGCTTCCTATCGGAACGTTCACCGACCTACGCGCTTTATGATGCGCTGTGGTGGTCCAAAGCTCGGCTCTCCTTTGGGGACTTTTCCTGGTCACTTCACTCGCACCCAGTGTCCAACAAAAAATCTCGGGTTCTTCGCTGCTCGACGCTGGTCTGTATACTTTTTGGTGTATTCCTGCCTCTGCTGTACTCGTTGACGCAGCCGTTGCAGCTCCTAGAAAGGGGTTTGCAGGAACTGCGCCGACGACAGCCCGAGGATGTTGAGCCGGGTCCGTGGCCTGCGTTCGTGCAGCAGAAGGGCAGGAGACAGTCCAGTGGTGTCACTACGGGAAGGGTGACGGATTTTCTGCTTGTCACTTTGTCATTACGCTCGTTGACTAGTTTTCGAAGTGGCCAGAAGTCCAGTTCTGCCCAAATGTCACTACGGGAAGTGTGACGGATTTTCTGCGAGCCATCTTTGCCGGAGAAGGGTACCCAGACAGTATCGTAAGTGACAATGAGCCACAGTTTGTGTCGGCCAAATTCGAGAAGTTTCTTCAAGTTCGCGGTATGAAGCACCACCTGGTTTCTGCTTACTACTCCCAGTCTGACGGGCAGGTCGAAGGCTTCAACCGTACACTGAACGAAACCCTTCAGAGTACGGTCGAAGCATAAAGTCCTGCATGTACGGTTGAAGCGTAAAGTCCTACGCGGTTGAAGCGTAAGGTGGAGCCGCATGGTTTGTGGGCCAATTCCTTTAAGAACAGGAGGACAAAACCAGGCATCCTCTAGGATTTGGAGAGAACGCAGCTGACGTGGGCTGTGAAACGTAAATGAATATCTAGTGTGACACCAAACACTTTTGTAGTTGTAACCCTGCGCAAGGGGGTCGCCGCGAGGACGACAACTGCTGGAAAATGTGGCTTCCGGAAGTAGTGGACGAGCATTGAGGTGAACTTTGCCTCATTGAGGGGCAGGCGGTTCTCACGTGACCACGAGGTGATATTGTTAAGATCCTCCTGCAAGTGTGTATAATCCACGCTGGGACAGGAATTTGATTTAATAAGAGTGAAATCATCGGCGTAGAGCAATGGCACGAAGACCGATATCGCAAAGTGTAGTTGATGACGATGTTGAAAAATGTCGGACCAAAAACACCATCCTTCCGCACTACATTACAGCTCCCTGTAGTGTAATGTTGGTAGGGTTTAGAGTAGTCGTTGTCGTCACTTTCATATCCGACACACGAGCCCAGGCCTGCGTGAGTTCATGCAAGCAAAACATTTCGCGAATGTGTTAGGTTGCAGTCGACGTTCCATTGCCTCTCATTTTCCGTGTGGCACAAGAAGTGAAGGGAACTGTTTAAGCGGAACCTGATTCCGCTCGATGTGCAAGACTTCTGGGGCTTTGTTTCTGCATAAGCATACCGTGGAATCCCACCGATCCAACTCACAAAATGAAGATTGCACAGCTACGCCTCAACCTCTGTACGTCGAGAGGTTCCAGCGGCAATCGCCAAAGATACTTGAGATAGTGCAGTAAATAAACCAAAGGACACAAAGTCAGAATATCATTGAAAAACAACAGACAAAAACGTTTTATCGGCAGCTTGCCCCGTAGGACTTCCAACCAGCGTCATTTAACATACACGCCTTAGAGGTGAGGTGACGCCACTTATAAACTGGCGCTTTATTGGTGTGGAGGTCCCTAGCTCTCCGCTGCGGTTCAACACATGATACAATTCCTATAACAGACCTTACAGGCGTTTAAAGGCTGTTTTTTCTCTATATTTAAAGACCATGAAGTGATTTTTCATTCTCTTTCTCTTCAGCTTTCCTTTACAACTTAAAAGCGAAATAAAAAAAACCACGTTGTTGTGCCGTGCACGGGCACCGGTGCGACGACTCCAAGCTTTTGCTCCAAGCGTCCACAGTGCTTTGTAAGCACACCATGGAGCTTGTCATCCGCAAGTAATGATAAGTGCCGTCACGGAATTTATTGGCTAAGAACAAGAATCCAAATATTCGTCCACAGATTGATGGTTGTCGAGAGCATATGTTCGATTGACACGATGCTTGTGCCAATGCGTGAGCTGGGGTCGGCTGACGTGCTTTAGGTACCGCGGATGTATCACAACGTAAAGATGGACAGCTTTTGAAGGAAATAAGGTACGAAATAGTCCGCTATATTTTCAAATTTTTGTACAAAAAGCAGAGTTTTGACTTTTTACCCCTTTCTTAAGACACACTAAACAATATGCATTAGTAAAACACCAATCTAAAAACATTTATTCCAGCCCAAAATTCAAATTAAGGCGTCGCCAGTGATGTGGGCTGATCTGGATTACCAACTTGGACACTTATGTCCGCGTCTACACCCTGCCGTTCTGAAGCGGCACGAATGGATGGGACATTTCGCACTAGATTATTATATTAACTCTATGGTCGGCCCTTGTGGAGGCAGTCTTTCTTCGAAGGGTCGTGAAATATAAGCCGATCCCAGAGGCAGTACAAGATTTTACAGGTCGGTCAGCGCTCGGGGGAGGCACGATGACACATCGGCGCTGTAGCTCTACAATATAAATTGTACATCTCCTAGTATCGACCTAAAATTACACGCGTGTGCCCATCGATAACTTGCGAGTCCGAAGATAAAATGTACCTCGCGTTTCGATCTGCTGTTGTTTCGATTGCCTGCGTGAAGTCTGGTGAAATATAGTTACGAACGGCCGGCAGAGAGACAGGGAATATGTAAAGGAACTAAAGGTTCATGTGGCCAACTTCAGCAAAAAACACAAGGGAACAACCAGCGTCGAATACCGGCGTGACAGCGGGCTTGGGCGCTGGCAATAGACCCTTTCGTTTGCGAACGCCCCCAGGCGGTGCTCCAGTCTTTTGTGTCCCAGCGAACTTCCGGTTTATAAGGGCAATAAACAAAGCCTACTTCAACACCGCTGCTTGAAGCGTCCGATAAAACGTTCAACCAACGTTTTTCAGGCGAACGGCAGAAAAACCAAAAAGCTAAAGATCTGTTCAAATTTCTTGGAATATTCTTCTAAACGAACTTGTCTCCTCTAAGACAACCGACGTCCCTCCCTAAATATCCAACTTCGTTGGCAGTGTAACATCTATGCTTTCTAGCCTAGGTCACATAATCAAGGTTGAGAGGCCTGCCAAGACGGAGCGACCGGAAGTTGAGTGCGACGCAGGCAGCGGTTGATATTTTTGAACAGTAAAAGGGTCCATAGACTGACCTTGGACCGCCACGCTGAGCAACCATTGTACCCGACTAGGTTCTCTGGAACATTGGGCTTTGAACGCTTGGGAAGCAGAACGTTCGTAACTTGATCAGACGCGAGGTTTTTGAAATTAAGAAACGCTAAATTGAAAGAATAATTAAATAATAAAAACCTCCCTTCCCAGGAATTGAACCTGGCACCTCCGCGTGAAAGTCAAGCACGGTAGCCATTCGGCCACGCACGTTGCTTTTTAAGAAAGAAAAAAAAAACAATAATGTATTTGCAGGGCATATTGAGCGCGACAGTTATACACTCGGTGAAGAAACTGTGCTCGCTGGGCGACGCGCGTGGCAATACGGTTATGCTGTGTCTTGACGTTCGTTTAATTTGTTCGTTTTTTTTTTGTTTGTTTTTTTAATTCAGTAAAATAAGTTTGCTTCTTGTTTATATTTGTTTCGTTCATGTGATTTTTTTCTCATTACACATAAACATGTTACATTACACAAATGTGTTTTATTGCACTTTTTCTTTAGAAAACCATAAACCTGTCGCATTAGATATATGCGTTTCATTTCACTAGACTCAGACGTAGACGATGCCTAGAACTTGCGGCCGTGTCGTATAAGCAGCCTACCTGCTTTTCTTGACCACGTGCTTTCAATTCACCTTGAAGCACTGTAAGTTAAAAGTACGCCTGGTTTTCTTCATTATTCAAGTAGACAAATTTATTAATCTTGAACTAAACAAATCTACAAGCAGCCTAGCAACTTAGCAATCTTAAAATAACCGCCACAACTATTTCCCACGTTTCCTCCCCCCCCCCCCATCTTTTTCTTGTTACCGCACCTAAAAAACATTATCTCTCGAAGAGCCATCGCTGATTCAAGTGGGCAAGCTGCAATACCTCAAGCTTCAGTGTAGCGAAAAAAACATCGTCGTGTGGTGCTTGACTAAGTTATCGGGCTCCTATGATAACATAAATAAGCGTTACAAGATTATTCTCGCTCAAATCCTTTAACAAATATCACAATCTATGCAGCGAGCACATGTACTTTTAAAATATAGCGTTTTATCCAGTAATGTCAGAACCATCTTGATTCTCTATAGCTATTCGGGAGTGGCGCATGGATAGCTCATCGTTTGGGATAACCTAAAACCCAGGACGTCCTCGTCCAACAAGTCTTCACACAGTTTCAGGAACAAAAACTCCACGATTACAAATTACCGAGTCATTTTTCGAGCGGCAACAAGTTATCAAGAAACATTTTTATCCTGACATATTGGAATGGTATGGAGAGACAGCAGAAACACGCCACAACAATCTTGAACACACACAGAACCATGCGCCCGAATAAATATTCTTCTTAGAGGTAGCACGTCAACATCATCTCAATCTTAACCTAACGTAGTTATCTGGCAGTAGAACTGTAGGAGGATCTGTCGTATGACATACTGCCTTCACCACATCCGCCACTCGGCAAGAAAAACAAATATTATACGCCTTCAGGAAGTCGACGGAGATATTTCTCGCTCGGGGAAACAAGGTTTCAAAACAAACACAACAGAAACTTCCAAGCACTTTCAATAATCGGCTCAGACGAAGAACTATATTGCTTGTCATTATCATATTGCACGTGGCCAAACATATACGGTCATTCAACTCCATATACAGCACATGAACAACACCTTGCAGAAACACGTAGCTATCAAGTGCACAATTGTCCGGGATCACAGCATACAAATCAACACCTACCGCACACTTAGTCTTTCCAGTTCAGACTTATTTTGGCAGCAACTTAGGCACTAACACCGTGACCAGCGGCAATATTAAAAAAATAGATTGAGGCCAGCATATCTTAGCTATCAACAACGAACTCAAGAAATAACGCCGCTGATACCTCTACAACATACCGCCGAGCTGAAAAAATGTGCAGCATTCTCTAGTATTCCTCACCGAGCTCTCAGTAAGCGAAAAATATTCAACAAAGCGAGGACCACCCATATATTAATAGTCATCTCCTCAAACTTTTTTTTTTCATTCACGAACCAAGATGATGCAGCGCTTAAAATGCAACAAACTAAAGAAATCTCTTCACAGAGCAATCCCCAAAGAAATACACTCCAAAACTTGGCACAAGGAGCTGGCTCCAGCTCTGCGATTATCTAAACCAACAATTACATACCACCCTTCCCCCCTCTGCAATATTGTTAAGACCCGTCATTGACAAGGCAAGCCATACAATTAAGCGAAGTATCTCAAAACTTACATAGATCACACAGCAGATGAAATAGCGCAACCTTTCCAAAAATAAATGACCTCTTTTACACAACCTCCTTTTCCTTATTCGTCCAATTATTTCCCTCACCCGGACAATAGTCAAGACAAGGACGTTAATTCGCTTTTCTGTAATAAACAGGTTTTGGCGACTCTAGACTAGCTTGAATGGAACTCGGTTCCGGGTAGATAGCTTATTCTGCACGACATAATAATACTAATAATAATATCCGTTATTTTGGGTGCCCAAAAATAACCACATCGCTTTCTCCCTTGGTGCACCAACACAAACAATAAAACCAGCAAACAAACAAATATTATAAACGCACATAAAATTAAGAGACAAATGTAAGATTATTTAAAACTGGAGACGGTACGTTGTAACAGCTGCAGATATATCAAGGTCGGATGGAGCGATGGCGTTATATAATGACTGAATCCTAGAAAAAGGTGAGGCATTGCACAGTGAGTGAACATAGAAGCAAACAAAATGTCTGATTAGACGTGAAGGAACATGAACGTTCACCCTTTCAAGGAGTTGCGGAGAATCAAATGCACCATTAGAAACCTTGTGCAGAAAAACAAAGTCTCGAACAGATCTGCTGGTAGACAAAAGTCAAAGTGAAAACATTTGAAGTATATGTTCATAATTATAGTAAAAGCGCCTCTCGAAGTATTTAGCGTTAACAATTCGGATAATCTTTTTCTGAACATTTTCGATTGTTAAAGCCTGTGTCAAGATATCGAATTTCATATGACAAAAGCAAACTCGAGTCGTGACTTCATTAGGGAACTAAAAAGGTGGATCAATGAAAGCGGTTGTTTAAAATACGTGTCAACCGAGATAGTATTCCGAGTACTTTATAGGCATTTCCGACAAGTAAAGACATTATTTTTGAAAGTTAAAGCACAATCAACACACAGGCCAAGACCCCTTAAGGTGTATCCACACGACGGACCGGGCCGCGGACCGATTGATCACGTTATGCGCGGCCCGCGGGCCGCCCGGCTGCAATGAGCATCCACACGGCGGACCAAAAGAGCAGACGACAGAGCAAACGGGCCGGTCTAACCCTCGACCTCACAGCTCCGCCAAACGCATGCAACGAGCTGCTTTGAGGCTAGTTGTAAGGAGCCAAGATGGAGGTTGAGCGAAAGAGACGTTTGGCCGCGGTGGCCCTGGCGTTGACTATTGAGGACGAGGAGGACTAAAGTGAACCGAAAAGGGCCATCCCACAGAGCGGGGAATCGCTCCACGGGCGTGATGAAGTAAAAAGTTGCATCGTCGAAAGAAAACGACTTTGGATTTGGATTCCAATCCAAACAACAAAAGTCAGCTTGTTGCCAGACTTAGCGCTTCAATTAAACTAAAAACGCCGCGGTCCTCCGCCAAGGTCCGGGCAAGAAATGTCGCTTGGCATTTCTCAGAAGCGCGGGCCGCGGACCGCCGGTGGACCTCGAATACCGGTGACGTAAGATCACGTGATGCACGGCCCGCGGACCAAAACCGCAATTTGGTCCGTCGTGTGGATACACCTTTAGGAGAGGTGTACGTTGTATTGGCGACATCTCAGGATAATAAGTAAAGTCAACAACAGCATGCCACCGGCACAAGGAAAGCACTTTTGTTTTTGCGCGGTTAAGCAACAATTGATTTTTTTTTACACCATTGAAGAATGTTTGACACGTAAGATATCGCATTTTGTAAGATATCGCAATCTTGAAGTGTATGAATGCTTTTGAACAACTTAATGTCATCAACAAAAAGTAATAGCTCAGACGAATCTATGCAAGACGCAATGTCATTTATAAAAATCAGGAACAACAAAGGGCCAAACACTGATCCCTGAGGAACACCGGAGGTTGTAAAAAGGAGTTTGGAGAAACTGTCATCGACGCGAAAAGTGTTAGAGCGCAACGAAAGATAGCTGTCAAACCATTCACACAGCTCATGACATACTCCATATGAAAACAGCACGCGCAATAGTAACGGATGACTGACTTCGTGAAACGCTATAGTCATATCGAAGAATAGTGATTCAACTTGTCCTCTTTTCATAACGATTGGCGCAGAAATTTCTAAAAAGGAACACAAATTAGTCTCGACAGACCGACCACTCATGAAACCTTGTTGTAAAGGGGTTATTTTCTGGAGGAAATAAGAGAGGATTCACGTACGAATGACAAGCTAGAAAACCTTTGAAAAACCACAAAGCAAGGCAATTGGGCGATAATTTGAAACAAAAGATGGATCACCATGATTGATGGCACCATCAATCATGGCACCAAGACATGCCATGATTCGGAGTCTTCCTGACAACTACCACGATGTCATTTTAGATCAGATTAATCAAAACTGTTACACAGAACAATCACCTATTACCTGAAAAATGCTCTTGCGTTATCCCTACCCAAACCGGGGATACCTTCCCTTCCTTTCTTCAGGAATATGCATCCCAATTATTCTACTTCAAGTAACAAATGGCTGACAATATGTTTTTAACACGCCTCAAATTGCTCCCTGCGCATATATGCACCCAGCTACTACTGCATGACGCCCCTTGTGCATTTACCCAGGGCCCTATCTGCAGCATCAGGCAGGACATTTATAACCACAAAGACGTTCCCCAATTGCGCCCGGCCTAGATAACAAAAACGTATTGGACAACGCCTCTCATGGAGCCTCTAATGGACCCACCCGAGTCACCGCATGTAAAGCTATATACAGGGTTTTCTTTTTGCATCCCCGTTACTGAAACATAAGCACTTGATACCCGCATTTCTTTAATAGCTCGAAATAAATGGTTGGTTACGAAAACCCAACCCAATCAGGTTTTCGCCGCTCACGTATATTTTAGAGCGCAGCTCTTAAGCGCCCTATTCCGGCTTGAGCGGCGTCGGCGTAACTGCGAGCCCCCTTCCCCCAAAGGACCTCGGGAGGACCTCGGAGGACCTCGGGTTCATTCGGGAGGACCTCAGGTACCTTCGATGACCTCGGGGAGGGGGGTCACGTGACCCCCCCCCCCCCCCTCCGAGATCACCCAATTCAGCCAATGAGGGGGCGCCGCTAAGGGGAGCTCCCAGAGGCCTATATAAGCCTGGGAGTGGGTCGTCGGGATTCAGTCGAGTCAGAAACGAGCAAGGGTTTTCTGTGCGCCCCGATAGACCCCTTTTTCACGTGTGGAAGTACCGTCGAGGCTTATGCCACCGAAAGCCCCCCCTCAGCGCAACCCCGATTCTGACGAAGATGACCTTCCTGCTATCATCAGCGATGCGATCGCAGGTCATACCCGCACGCTGCGCGATGTTCTTAGCGAGGATCGCCAAAACATGTTTGAGGCACTGCGCCAGGAGAGAAGCAACATGCAGGAGCAGCTCGTCACAGCCTTACAGCAGCTGTTCCCCCGAGGTGGCCCGGCCCCGCAACTCCCGGACACCACGCACCACGCCGGAACATCGACCAGTGGACCCTACGCCACCAACAACCCCCCGGCCCCGGCCGCCTTCGCCGCAAGCCAACTCTCCGCCCAGCAGTCCTACGGTACAGTCCAGCCCCCGTTGGCCGGGTACTCCCTTCAGTCTGCAATGGGCGGGTATGACGCAGCGCCACTCGCGCAGGCAGCAGCCTTCGGCCAGCCCCCCCCCCCCCCCCCCCCCCACCGCCGTTCCAGGCCACCTTCGGGCTCCCGCCACCCTTCCCCGCGGCCACCCCAGTCGACATCCCAGCCTTACCCGGGCCAGCAGCAACCCAAACAGCGCATTTTCTCCGTCCACGACCTCCCAACTCGTCGGGACTTGGGAGAAGCCTTCGTGCATATCCAAAATGCCAATCGCAGCGCCCAGCAGCTTCAACGCCGCGACATCATTGAGTTACTGTTGCTCGAGCCCTACCTGGAAGTCTGGGACAGCTTCCCCCCCCCTTGCTGCGCAAAGCAAGCTCAAGATTTTCGACCGGGTGCGTCTCTTATACCACGTGGCCACAAGTGGGTGGAATGCAGCACTCGACGGATACGCCGATCCCAGTGCAAGTTACTTGCTCGGACCCCCCCCTCGCCGCACCGAGCAGTCCACCCGGGCTACTAGCCCCAACAGGACAAGACGCAACGTCCGCCAGAGCAGGAAAGACAACCCCAAGATAAATCCGCCCAAGGATGACAAGTGAGTCCTCGACTCTTTTCTCGTCACCTGTGCGACGCCCGGGACCCTCCGTGTCCCCTTCTGTTTTAACAAGGCTTCCCCTTGATTTTGCGGGAACTTTCCAAGGCTTGCGACCTTCGCGAGGTCCTTCCCCAGTGCCCTCGTTGCACGAAAGTGTGGAGGTGGAGCCTCCGCCGGCTGCCTCCCCTCCTCACCCTGCACCCGTGAGTGCCCATGTACCCCGCGTGGTACCTTCTGAGCCCTTCCAAGTTCAGACACTTCCTTTCCGGGAAGAACAGCCGTGCCCCCCCCCCCCCCTCCGAACCAAGGAACAATGGGAGTTTTTCAGCCTTTAGTGCAGTACCTCAACTGCCAAAACAACATTCCAGTGTCCCTACAACTAGTCCTCACAGATCCCCGCCCACAGTGGTGTGTAATAGAAGGACAGCCCACTTTAGCTGTTGTGCAGGATGTCCTGCCCTCGCAGGACTTGCTCGCTCAGGTTATGACCGTCGCGGGTATCCCCCTGCAGCCCGGGCCAGAACGTCACAGTCAGCCCTCCGAGACTGAGGACACAGAGGACTCTCACCAGATCGGTGCCGAGAGGATACTTCGGTATCTTGAGGCGCACCAGCCCCCCATCCCCGGTCAAGCGGACCAGCCTCGACACCGAGACGAGAGTGAACAAGAGAACCAGGATGACGCCTCAGAAGACGACACCAGGCGACAGGCGGCCAGACCTTCCGGACCCCCCCACCCTCCGGTCCGCCAGTCTGCAGATCCCCCCAAAGTCGACTGGACAAAAGTAAGCCAAAAATTTGGTTACTTCCCACCTTGTGACCCCGCATCTCTAGAGTTGAAGTGCCACAGGGCTTCAATTGTCAACAATCGCTCCCCACCAGCTACCCAACTACCCGTACTCAGGGCAGCGGTCTCCTCAATGCTCCAGTCAGGCGTCCTCCGAAAAACCAAGCGTGGACCCTACCTTAGTCCGATTCAGGTGGCACCCAAGAGCGATCACGAAAGCCGCTTCATTCTTAATGCAGCCGCGTTGACCCCCCATATGAATGCCCCGCGGTTCCATCTGAAACCGTTACCTGTGGTGATCCTCGAGAACCCCCTTCCCCGCAACGCATTTTTTACCAAAGTTGACTTGGCAGAAGCCTACTATCATTTTTCACTGAGTCCCCGGTCTCAGAGCCTTACCACGTTCAAGCTGGACGGCGAGTACTTTTGCTTCACTAGATTGCCCTTTGGGTTAAGACCCAGTCCCTTTGTGATGCAGCAACTTGCCACTGCAATCACCCGCCACCTGCGCTCCCTGGGCATCTGGGCATGGAGCCATCTAGATAATTTTTTGCTCGCACATCCAGACCCCGTGATCCTCGCCAAGATCACTCAGAAGTTTGTATCAGATCTCCAAGAGTGCGGGATGCACATTAACCAGAAAGACACTACAGTCCACCCAACGCAAACCATATGGTTCCTGGGATTCTTGCTCGAGGCAAAGGACGAAATGCTAGGCCACACAGGAACAAGGAAGGCCGACATAGCATCTATGCTGCGACAGTTACAGCGACCGCTCCCGCTCAAGACAGTAGAGCGATACGTTGGACATTTAGTGTTTTATTTTTCACTGTATAAGGCGCACTACCACGTACTCAGCCCCTTTTTAAGTTGCTCCACGCTCCAACGAACCTCCCTCCCGGATACGTGGACGCTTTACGAGAAACATGGACTGCTCTTCCACATCGAGTGCCATGGAGGATCCCCACACCGACAGAGACGGTGGCGTCCGACGCCAGCCCCTACGGACTCGGCGTCGCCACAAGACACGGCAACTTGGCGGTAATCACCGAACCAGCCCGGGACATCTACGTCCGTGAAGCCAAGGCCCTGATCCTCGCTGCCCTCATCGCCCCGCCGCGAACCATCATCCTCTGCGACAACGAAGCCGTCGTAGCAGCAGTCACAAGAGGCCACGGGAGATCCCTGCCATGGCAGCTGGCCATGTCTTTGTCTTTACTTTTTGCAAATAAACAGCTCTGGACGAGATGGATCCCGACGGCCGCCAACCCTGCCGACGCCCCCTCAAGGTGCACACACACTCTTGACCCAATTCAGCCAATGAGGGGGCGCCGCTAGGGGGAGCTCCCAGAGGCCTATATAAGCCTGGGAGTGGGTCGTCGGGATTCAGTCGAGTCAGAAACGAGCAAGGGTTTTCAAACTGAGGGGGGGGGGGTCACGTGACCCCCCCCCCCTCCGAGATCACGTGACCCCCCCCCCCCCTCAGTACCCTTCCCTCCTCCTCCTCAAGAGCTGCGCTCTTATTCGGCGTTACAGGGAGTTTTAAACGGCTTTCCCTTTTTTATCCTTCCACCAGCACATTGTTCTCAGAGCTACTCCTTCTACTGTGGCCAGATGGCAAAGAATTTGTAACAAAGACCAATTACAAAGCGTTTTATTTCTTTAAATCACGAAACTTTCAACAGGGTTTCTTCCCAGTGGATTTTTGTTTTGATGCCTAAATTACTTGTCCTCCAAGATGTCTGTTTCAAATGTCTTGAAACCATCATGTGCTACCACGCAGAATCCTTATTTTAAAGCGAGCATCCGGTAAACTGAAGAACACGCTCTTGCTATTTCTTTGTGTGCGAAAATGCTGACACCACAAGTGCTTGATCCGGCAAATGCACGCGCAGCAAGAATCGGAGGACTTATTTTTTTGGGAGATAACGGATGATGAGGGACGAGAGGAAATAATATTTCTAAACTTCAAGCCGGCGTTTGATTAGGTTAATTATAGGTGGCTGTTATTAAATTACAAATCTTAGGAAACGCTTAGGTCGTTTGCCAAGACATTACAAACCGGCGTGGGCCACAAGCATGAATCCTAAGTTCTTTGCAACTTTTTTTTTATTTTTATTAACCACCTCGTAGAAGATTGACCTGCTTAAGCTCTATTGTCTCCGACGGCTGTGTTATATCTGTGGAGGTTAAGATTCACAAATATGAACTTATATTTAACAAATATTTATCTATTTATCTATTTACCAGTGATGTATCCGGCAGAGTTCTTTAAACCAAGCTATGACAATATACATGAACATCAGTTATAAGCAAGAGCCGTTAGAATGTATTTGCACGTTGCAGGGAGTGTGCTGAGCCGAATTTCAGATTATAGGTACCATCGAATTACCACAGCCCCAAACATAAGTCGGCCACCACACGGTAACCATACTTTGGGGAAAACAAACAAAACACTAGGGAACATTAGACGCTTGCTTAAACATTCTTCAACAAAAACGAAGCTTAGGCTTAGAGGACGTTAATACGCCAGTTACTAGAATATGCATGACAATTCTGGCATCCGCAAATTAAATGTCTCGTTTTCAACTTGGAGAAAGTGCAACGTCGTGCGTTACGTTTTTTTTTTCTTTATGACAGGGTAGGCTCGGCATAAGCTCTTTAAAACAGAGCTAATTTGTCTCTATTTCAGATAGGTAGAAAAATGTTTGAACAGCAGCAGATCCTTTATTACACGACGTTTCGGGAAGAGACTTCCCTTCTTCAAGCGTTCAGAAAATGCAGTTGCAAAACGTTTTTACAGAGACCATTGTAGAAAACGAACATTGAAAAAAAAGCGAAATATATATATATATATATATATATATATATATATATATATATATATATATATATAATAGTACAAGTGAAAAGACTTGAGCATGAAAAAACTACATTCCAACAAAACACACACACAAAGAAAGTAATAGTCCTAAGGGGAACACGGTCGCGGCACTCGTTAGCGAACCCAAGAAAACATATCACAGGCAACAACCTCCGTCAAGTTAGAGTTAGAGCTCCAGATCTAGAAAAATAAAATAAAAAAAAATAAAAAAAAAATATTGACTGTATCTCCACGTGGTGAATGATGTTGATTGGGACGAAGCTCTGGTAGTGCTTGTCTGCGTAGACGCTGAGCCGCAGCATGCCGAGCCTTTCGTTCGTTTTCAACCATGTCAGTAAGAGAATGTGTGGTATGGAACGTGGTTATATACGCATATGAGCATTTGACCGCAGCGCCCTCTCGTCTATAAACGTTGAGCTAATGCATGCAAAGTTTAACGCGATTATATAATCATTTGACCGTAGCGCCCTCTACTGTATAGATGTTGAGCGGCTACATGCAACGTTTCAAACATGACATCCCCAGCTCCTCAGTTACTACCACATCTCAGAGCCCCCTACTCGTCCAGCAGTCGTGCCCGAGTGGTTAAGGCGATGGACTAAAAATCCATTGGGGTCTCCCCGCACAGGTTCAAATCCTGTCGACTGCGGAAACATTTTGTTTCACTTTTTTTTTGCCTTACACGAGCACGTGAGCACGTGAGCTCACGAGCACGAGCACCGGACGCCGGACGGACAAGGCTAGACCCTAAGGAGCTTCGCCCCTAAAACATACAGGGGTCAAGTCGAGTGAGCCCAAGCCAGTATAACGCCGAAGGAAACAAAGATCACAAACAAACCCGAAGTGTGTGTAAACGGACGCCAGAAATGTCAGATCTGGGTGGTACTGCTCAAGAGAATATAAAGAACCACCTGTTAAAACATCTCCCAGCCAAACCTCCCCGCCCTTTCCCCGCAAAAACAAAAAAAAAGGAGAAGAAAAGAGGGAAGTCATCGGGCGACGTCCCCGCATCCCAATGTTTTTAGCTCTCCCCTCAAAGAGCTTTCTTCGCCCCCCCCCCCCCCCCCTTGGTCTCCTCTGCGATAGGGGAGATGGTTTGCCTGAAGTATACCAAAAACTAAGAACTGAAATCCTACAACAACCTATACAGGTTTCCTTTTGAAATATTCATACCAAGCGGGGTTAGGGTTTTAAATTTACATATATTGAAGGACTCTTTATTTTTGCGCGTAATATCATTTTTGAAACTGCTTTCCACGATAATAATTTTTAGGTGCGTATGGATGTCATGGTCGTCGGAGTTAAAGTGTTTAGCGACTGGTGTTTGTCTCTTATTTACAATGTCAGACTTATGGCCATAAAATCGCTCTTTCATAGAAGTTTTAGTTTCTCCCACGTATTGCTTGTTACACAGCGTGCAGTTAATAATATATATCACGTCAGGTGTTTTGCAGTCGATAGGCTGTTTAATATTTACGTAGAAATCTGATGCCGAGCTCGAAATTTTATCAGCAGTGAAAACGAACGGGCAAAGTTGACAAAGAGTGTTGTGACAAGGACCACAACCGCTGCATGAACTGGGTTTTTGTATATACGAGGGACATAACATCCTCCCAAGATTCCGATGCTTACGGAGTGTGACAAATGTTGATTCGGGAAATATTGTTTTAAGTCTATCGTCGGCATGTAGGATGTTTAAATGCCGTTTCAATATAGAATTCAGGCTTGATAGGTTCGAATAGTGGTTTATAACCGACGGCACCCTTGTTTCGTTGGAGTAAAGTTGTCGTGTGGTTTCAAGGAGAGTGTTACGTTCCAGAGCGGATGCCTTTCTTGTGGCGTCGTCAAGAATAGATGCGGGATATCTTCTTTTAAATAGCGTGTTCTTCAAAGATGTTACGTTTTCCTTAAAGTTCGATTCTTCAGAGCAAATTGTACGCAACCGAAGGAATTGGCTGTAAGGTATAATATTTTTTTTTTTTACATTTTGGGTGGTAGCTATCATAGCGTAAAACCTGACGTTTGTTTGTAGGCTTTCTGTACAACTCCATTACCAAATGACTTCCCATCTTTTTTTACGGTAACGCCGAGAAAGTTCATAGACTTTGCTGAGTAATTGCAGGTAAATTTAATTGTGCGGTGACCACCGTTGAGGTAACTTGGAAAAGAGAGGAGTGCATCTTCAGTGTCATTCGAAATGTTAAATATATCGTCAATATAATGACGAGATATGGCGGGAATCTTGGCGTAAATCCATAAAAAGGCCTCCTCAAACTTGCCACTAAAAATATTAGCGTAATTCGGGGACATTTTCGACCCTATAGCCGCGCCTTAAATTTGCAAGTAATAATCATCATCAAACATAACGTTTTTGCAGTCTAAATTGCAATAAGCGCAGAATACAGATACTGTCTGTGAGAGACGAAGGGTAGAAAGAGGAATTCTTCCACGGCTGCCAGTCCCTCATTATGTGGGATGTTAGTGCACAAAGAGCTCACATCGATAGTAACTAGAATGTTCTTCTATGATATTAAGCCGGATCCGTTCATATGGTCAATAAGATTAAGAAAGTATGTGGTGTCCTTTACGTAAGATTGTAGCGGGGGGGGGGGGGGGGGTATATGTTTAATCGCGTGGTCTACCAATTCTAAATTCGTTCGGTTGCTGTGCCTATGCCTGATATAGTGGGCCTCCCTGGATAGTTGCGCTTGTGAACCTTCATGAGCATATAGAAGACACTTGGATGAGCGTTTTTTGACTTAAGATAATCATATTTACTAAGGTAATTATATTTACCACGTAAATATAAACAGCCTATCGACTGCAAAACACCTGACGTGATATACATTATTAACTGCACGCTGTATTAACAAGCAATACGTGGGAGAAACTAAAAATTTTATGAAAGAGCGATTTTATGGCCATAAGTCTGACATTGTAAATTAGGGACAAACACCAGCCGCCAAACGCTTCAACTCCGACGACCACGACATTCATACGCACCTAAAACTTATCATCGTGGGAAGCAGTGTCAAAAATGATATTACGCGCAAAAATAAAGAGCCCTTCAATATATCTAAATTTAAAACCCTAACCCCGCTAGGTATAAACATTTCAAAGGGAAACCTGTATAGGTTGTTGTAGGATTTTAGTTCTTAGTTTTCGGTTTACTACAGGCAAACCGTCTCCCCCATCGCAGAGGAGAGCGGGGGGGGGGGGGGGAGAAAGCTCTTTGAGGGGAGAGCTAAAAACAATAGGATGTGGGGACGTCGCCCGCTAACTTCCCTCTTTTCTTCTCTTTTTCTTTTTTTGCGGGGAAAGGTGGGGAGGTTTCGCTGGGAGGCGTTTTAAGGAGTGGTTCTCGGTATTCTGTTCAGCAGTGCCACCCACGTGTTACATTTCTGGTGTCCGTTTACACACCCCTCGGGCTTGTTTGTGATCTTCGTTTCCTTCGGCGTTATACTGGCTTGGGCTCACTCGACTTGACCTCTGTATGTTTTCATTTTGTTTTATTTTTTTTTATTCAATTTTTCTGGATCTGGAGCTCTAACTCTGACTTGACGGAGGTTGTTGCCTGTGATATATTCGCTTGGTTTCGCTAACGAGTGCCGCGAGCTGTTCCCCTTAGTATTATTACTTTTTGTGTGTGTGTGTGTTTTTTTGGAATGTAGTTTTTTCATGCTGAAGTGTTTTCACGTGTACTATTATATATGTGCTTGTTTTTTTTTCGCTTTTTGCAATGTTCCTTCTCTCCCTTGGTTTCTCTAGAAACGCTTTGCAACTGTATTTTCTGCACACTTGAAGATGGGAAGTCTCTTCCGGAAACGTCGTGTAATAAAGGCTCTGCTGCTGTTCAAACATTTTTCTACGTTTATGACTTTCTTGGTCAAGATTTTTTCATTAATACAGTTAACCTATTTCAGATACTAAGAACGCAAAAATTGCGTAATTTTATTTACACCATAATTAATAACCTACTTCTTGCAAACAAGCATCAGTATCTCAATTAAAAAATGTTGCATATAACCTGTATCAAGAATAATAAAATTGTAAAAGTGAAGTTCCTAATAATTGTTTAGGTACACATTGCTTATGCAAATAGCGCGCAAATTAAATAAGCTTCCAGCGCACATTTTAGTTGCTGAAAATCAGAAAGAATTTGCGCCCCTTGTGTCAGACATTTCAATCAGTGGAACTTTAAGTTGTCAATTGCTGTTTTTTTTATTGCAATTTTCCGCAATGGTTTCTTAACATGTGCATTTCGCGCGCTTTTTCCTGACAAACTTTTACTCATGTCTTTTTTCCTCGTAGGGCCGATAACATTTTAAATTAATAAATAAATAGACTTTTAAATCGCCATTGAGGTAAATTTACGCTGGTAAACTGAGATAACCCAGGAGGCCCAAAGCGGACTATAGATTGCACGCGTGTAATACACTGGTGGAAATACAGGGGAAGCCGCCTGAAAAAACACTAACTTTTGACTAGTATTTGTCTGTCTAATACTCTCTTTTGTCGGATTACATTATACAGCTGATATGTTTTTCTACAAGTTGTTGAATAACCCAATTAAAAGTCGTGAAATAAAGGTCTCTCCCCTGACTCCGCTCGAAGACTTATTGGAGAACTTATTTATCCAAAATATGTGAGATATTTAAATAATGTGGGCGAATCATGTCAGGAGAAATCACAAACTTATGTCCACCAAGATTCGGTAAGGAGAACGCACATGACGTTTTATTGTTAATATAAACTTTTAGCAAACCATTAGGGTGTTTCGCGTACCGCACTTCTGGAGCCTTTGAAGCATGTTTTTAAGCGCGTGCCGCGTGAATACTGTGACCGCGGTGCACGCACTTATAGGGACTATCTTGGCATCATGACATAATTCCCTTCTTCCTCCTTATTTTTAATCCTCAACTCAAAACCGAATGGAAATTCACGAGGTCGTGAGGTCACCTGAGGCGAGGACTCCAAGCATCCAACCTGCTTTTTATACACACCATGAAACTTGCTATTCTCAGATGATGATAGGTGTCGTACGGTACTTATTAGCCACAAACACAAATTCAAATGTTCGTCGACAGATTGATTGTTGACGAGCGCATACGTCTGATTTACCTAGTGCTCATGTCCAATGCATGAGCTCGGTTCCGCTGACAAGCTTGAGCACCGTGGATTCATGACAGTGAAATGCCGGAAAACTTTCGAAAACAATGGAGCTACAAAATAGTCCGCTCCATTTTCAAATTTTCCTAACGAAAAGCAGGCTTTAGGCTTTCTATGCTCGTGTACTACGTTTATTTTGGCGCACTAAACGATATGCGACTAGCAACACCCCAATTTATTCCAGCCGAAAATTAATTTTATGGTTCCTTAAAAGCATCTTTCAGAGGCTCCAGTGGTGCCGTACGCGGAACATGGTAACGGCTTACGAAAAGTTCCTATTGTTTCGTCGGTGCGCGAATAGCTTCCCGCGTCCACCCAGTCTGGATGCTGATCTGACCGGGGGACTGGTGCTCGTTTTGTCGGATATATAAGAGGCTGCGCCTACCAGCACGTAGGTGCTTCACTTAGTCTGCATGTCAGAATTTAAACGCTGCAAAAAGCCCGAACTGATTGTTGTTGGTTCACCCGGATTGTAACGGCAGTCTGTGGATAGTTCTAGTACGGAAATACTGTGATACTGCAATCGCTTGCATAATGCTTTGGAGAGGGGTGAATTCACGGTCTCAACGATTAATCGTTGAGACCATGAAATCACCCATCTCCAAAGCAGTATGCAAGCGATTGATGCACTATACATTTGATACACTATTTGATGATGATAATTATCATCATCAAATAGTGTATCAAATGTATTACATTTATACTATAAGTTCTACTTTAGCAATGATTACCTGTCCCGGTGTCAAGTGCATCCAACTCAATCTTGTGGTATTGCTTTGCTCCTGTAATTCTCACTTTCACTTTTGCTCCTACTACATTCCTTTTTCCTTTTTTGACTGTCACAGCAATCAAAACCTCATCTGCTAAATCATAATATGTCCTCGTGTGAGCCCTGACAGAATCCTTCTGTGGATCTCGTTGGAAAGTTGTCACTCGGACAAAGATAATTTCGAAGGTGGCGTTAGGTTGTCTGACATTGAGAGTCCACAATCCTGCCTGCAAATAACAAACGTTATGTCAAAAATAACTGCAACACGATTGAAACTGAACACAATAGTCATCTCGCCTATCTAAAAATAAATGAAACTAAGGAAGGCTTGTCTCTCATGCATTCAATAGCGATAATTGTTCCACTATAAGTTTAATTATTTCTTTATGAATTGATCGCCATCTTTCTAAAATGTTCTGATTCATGGATTCTCTTCATGTGCAGTCGTCCGTTGGCGATGCTTATCCAGAAAAAAACAACAACAAGAAAACCTTGCTGAAGCGAGCTGCAAGAGCTGGCTTCAAAGTGTGGTGCAATTTCTCTTGCGTGGGGATTTTGTCTTGCCTTGTTTTGTATACATAGCTTTTAAAAAAATGTTCCTAGGCCGCCTACATGTTGCTGATGTTGGTGCAACTACTGGGACTCACTCTCAGTTAATTGAAGTTGCGACCTTGATCATTGTCGAGGATAATGATAGGTTAATCTGTTTGGCCTTGTATTAAAAACAAATATTATTCTTTATTAATTAGGTGGTGGTTTATTTTTAGAATTGCTTAGATTCATACATAGATTATGTAATTTTAATAGTCATTGGTTTGAATTGAAATTGGTTCAAAGTATTAGTAGGCACATCTAAATGAGTGACCCAAAATACTATCATAATATTTTTTCGAGACGTTATTGTATTTTTAAATTTTGTTGTGAAGTTGGGAGGCTCATGTAACAAGGGGGTAGTACAGCTTGTTTCCGACGGAATTCAAGAAGTGTGAAGGTGTAGAATGAATACGGGACAAGCTTATGCCAGCAAGAGAAGAACTAAACGCGCAAAATACGATTTTCGAATTTGGGCTAACTTCATATCGCCTTTTTTCGCGTCTGTCACGTGCCATCATTCTGTTATGAATTGTCCCCTGATTTGCAGG
Organism: Ixodes persulcatus; assembly: GCA_013358835.2. Lineage (NCBI taxonomy): Eukaryota > Metazoa > Arthropoda > Arachnida > Ixodida > Ixodidae > Ixodes > Ixodes persulcatus. Next base: position 84,556 of record JABSTQ010008632.1, on the reverse strand, counting down.
CGAAGGATCGTACTACCAAAGATGAATGGTCGTTTTCGTATGTTTTGCTATGAAAATATTTCAGTTGATGGTAAGCGCTCGTCCCGCGTGTTTCGTCTGCGTCCTCGTCTGTTTTCGCGCTGTTTTCTACGATGAATTTCCACCAACTTGCCCAACTATCCATTCTTCCATTCGTCTTGGTCTGGCGGCTTGACTTGACCGTTGTACAATATGTTACATCACCCCACTGGAAAGCGCGTGTAAATTTGAATGTTGGATTCGACACTACCTGTTTTTCACGTTTTCTCAATTAATATATTGAATTCAGAGATGATAAACATCATGCTGGAAGAATAAAACATCTGTAATCAGAAAATGTGCTTTGTTGGAGTAGCTAAAACAAATGTAAGGCAAACTGCTAGGGAATTGTGTTGCATACCTGAAACGTTCTAGAGCAGCATACGGTTCGTGATGCTCTCGCGGCGCTCTTCACTAGATAGTGTAACGCGTACTATGTGTACACACTAAAGTTGTTCTCTGAGTGTCACGTATGCGTGACAGAATTTGCTTTCCCAATTAGTCTACTGGTAATAGCTGCACCACGTGGCTGCAGCGATAGGCAATTGGTGTCACGGATTGTAAATTTATCTTTAAATTTGGCGGGGAAGCCGAATTAATTTATAGATCACGTAACATCAGGTCTTGTGACGTCGAGATTCCCGCCAACATTTGGCGAGGAAGCTGGATTTTTGTATAGGTAACGTGATATAAAGTCATGTGACATCATTTTAGTGGGGAAACTGAATTGGTGTTCAGGTCACGTGAATAAATGTTCCAGCTAAATCTAGCGGAGAAACTGATTTTGTATGAGTCACGTGACATGATATCACGTGACATAAATTACTCGTTCGTGTCCGAATGTCGGCGTTCGAGGTTGGAACGCATCCGAAGATTGAGTATAGACAAAGACATTTGTGTCCACTCACTAATCATTGCAACCGGACCTCTGCACCTTACGTGCCCGCGCGATATCATCTCCTTCTCTCCCCCCATTTCTACCCGTATTACTAAGTATACCTATATATGCTTTTTATTTGTAAGCATTGCCGGCTGCGGTCGATATGTGCTGTATGTTGAAACAGTCCGCGAGTAACGGCCTCTCACTGCACTTGAGCGGGGCACTTTTCGCATGAAGTTCAACCTATAAACACATTTTGTGCTCCAAAGGGCCATGCAACCTGATTGGGTAAGGATGGTTTTTACTTTACTCAGGCTAACCTGCACTAGTGGAATCAAAATATACTCGCACGCAACGTCACAGACCAAGAACTCTTTTTGTAGCCACGTAATTTCAAGGGTAAAAGAGGACTTTATATTTTCTTCTGTCTCTCCATCCAAAACGTGATGACAGGTTGTGGGGATCACACTATTCGCGTTGTAAACTATGCGATCAACAAGATTTTGTCATCAAGCTTTTCGATCTTCGCGGTGACGATAGTTAAATGTGAATTGTAGAGTAGACGGGAGCATTGCGTGAACGGTAAATTTCGGCTCGCGACAATCAATGCCTCGAGATACATACGGGTGGTAGCTCGTGCCCATTCGATAAAATGACGGAATTTCCCGAACTTTAAGAATGTCTGGAGCTCAGCAAGTGATCCGCGCTTTAGCAAACCTGCGTGTGGCTATGATACCTTTGACGGTATCTAATCGACTCCACATCGCGTGGCTGCCTGTTCTGACTCTAAAGTAAGGAAGTGAATGCGGCTCGTTTTTTTCGAAGTGTTTTCCGCGACGGCCTTTGCATGGAATGAAAAAAGACTTACGCGTATTTCATACGTTTTGAATGCCAAAGAAGTATTCGAAGCGGTATTTACTGAAAGTACTTACATCTTTGCATCACCCTTTTAAAAATTAAGATGGGTCAACTTACCTCGGCAATGTGGCTTATAATAATGAATGTTTTAAACATCCCTCCCTCTTCCGGAATAGACTTGCAATCTCGTTCTGGGCAAGATGTTCCATTTGGGCGTGTTAGTTCGTAAATGAAGCTTTCTTTGTTAAAGCTGGTAAGATGTACCACAGTTCTCAAGCCGTCCGTGTTCTGTATCTTGAACTTCAAAGATTCACTACTGTTTGCTCTTTTGTTGGTGTCCAGTACCTTAAAAGGAATTGGTTGAGACACTGTAACTTGATAATATCTCTGCCTTCTGGGCTGAGTCACACACACACAAAAAAGTGCCTCCAGTATTATTGGCCATGGTTTAGTCTACGCTCCATTTTATATAAGACAAAATTATTTCGTTTAGAGTGTATACATGCCTTGTACGTCTTTAAGCAACAAAACAGATAGTAATGAGTTGAAGTCTACTGATGCACAAACTCAGAGAGCACAACGACAAGACCGTTTCAGTTATGACCATAGCCCCTTCACAGCTCTCGGTTTGACGTGCGTGCGTGCGAGCATGTGTGTAAAACAGGTTCCTCGCGTCGCGTTACAAAATTTGTCTAACCTGTGGAGTGGTTCGCAACGATTAACTAAAATTGTTCGCAATACTCTTTGCTTCTTTAAATTAGTATTCCGTGATCAATCAGATATAACACAAATGTTATATAAAATTAGTTTACATCAAATGAACTAATTTTTTAATTGGTCGCGATCTTTTTTTTTATATTGTATAATGCCTAATATACAGTATTTAAAAAAGAAATTGTTTCAATTTAATCACAATACATTGAACAGACGTTTAAATGAGTGAATAGTCTATTTCTTTATTAATTTAGTGGGGATACTGACTTGGTGTATACGTCATGTGCCGTTCATTTATCCTCCTAATTTAGCCGGGAAACTAAATTTATAATCAATTACTTGTGACCTAAAGTAACGTGATGGCAATTTTTCTATTAAATTCCGCGGGAAAATTGTTTTGCACTTGGGTCACATATCAATATCCCGCTAAATTTAGCTTAGAAAGTTAATTTGTACATAGGTCAGGTGGCATAAGGACACGTAACAACTATATCCTCGCAAGTTTTCTGGAGGAACAAAATTAATGTGTGGTTCACGTGACGTCATGACACGTGATATTATTTCACACGCCATATTTAAAGGGAAAACAAAATGTGTGTACAGGTAACGTGATGTAAAGTCACGCGACATAAATTTTACCACTACATTTATGTGGGACAGTGAATTGGTGCATTCACCAACTCAATTCTCTTACGTCATGCCGCGGCAACGGAAATAGGGGCACTTTCGATCTGGGGTTTGGGTGCAAGTCTCCATGCGGGCCAAGCGTTTCTGTTATTTTGGAAGAAACCAGGCTAAAACATGTCTTTTCACCAAAACTCTGCGACTGGGGCTGCACCGAAAAAACCGGGAGATGTATCAAGATCAGAACTCACGTGTTTTCTGCCTGCCCGGTAAGTGCCAGAGCGTGGATAAGTGCCGTAAAAAATAATAAAATAAACACCGTCGGATCACGATTTCTTTTGCGGGAAACACTTTGGGTTGAGTTCATGGAGACTTGGGCTCGACAGATTTACTTTTTTTGTTCCAACATGAACGCGGAAAAACCGCCAAGCTCTCCAGACGAAACGCGGACAAAGTTCAGCGCGTCCTCACGTTCAGTCAGCTGTCTCATCGTTCTAACTGTCGTCTGCTCTTTCAAACTCGTGCGCATGTTCAAACTGTCGTTTTTTCGTTCAGACGACAACGGCCAATAGACCACATGATAACGCGGTAATTGAAATTAAAATCCACGCAGGCATCATTTTTTTTCATTATTTTAATGTTGTTTTGGTTTACGCCTGGTATAAATAGTAGACTGTAGGTGACGTTAAATATTGTTACCGATGGACATCAACAACTCGTTATGCCCGATTCACATTGTCCGATTATGCTTGCGATTTGCGGTATCGACGTCGTACATTGCCGCTACGGTCCACGCTGCTTTTGCAGCGCAAACGAAGTCGTGATTGAAAACATAATGCGCAGTATCTTATCATGGGAATCAGTCTTGAGCTTCGATTCTGCGGCGTCCTAGCAAAGAATTATTCGCCGCATTTCATGCTATTCACGCAAAGTTTTGCAATGAAACGCATCTCGTTAATTTTGAGAGGCGACTGAAGTAGTCGGACACCGCAAGGAAGACGTAGAAACAACAATTGAAACGCGAAAAAAAGTGAGGGGTCTCACACCGACGCCGACAAAATTCTTAGTGTTTGTTGATGGGGGACGGCACGCTCTTTGCCCACACCCTATCACGCGCTTGTAACGCCGAAGGTGGGTTGCTAGGGTCACTATTGTTTGTTTGGGTAGACCAGTTGGTGTATAGACCCTTTTCATGAGGGCGCCGTCATCTTGAATTGCCATCACTTCCAGTATGAGCGAAAACATTGTTTTTCAGTTACCACGCCACTAGAAGACATTTAGGATATGAGCGTAAACTTCACACATTCTCGTTTTATCTCCCTTTTTTTTTTTTTTACTATTTGCAGGTTGAAATGATTTATTTTGTTTTGTCGCCCATACCGGATACGCCTATTAGGTTGTTGGGGACTAGAGTACAAAAAAAAATGTTTTTTAGAGGTTTGCAAGTGGGCTCCCAACATAGACCCGGCCCGCGCGGCATAGAGGGAGAGAGGCGTCCGCACTCTCATACCTGCAGGGCGTCCGATTCCTTCCTTCGCGTATTGAATGCTGGTCGTGATTGCAGGCAAATGTGGAATCATCTAAAAAACCTGGCGTAGGAGGTGGGATTTGGCGTAGGCTCCGCGATCTCCAAGCTGACAATTCAGTTTTCATGCAAAATGCTATTTTTAGATGTGGTGACACTCTAGATGCGTGTCGCGATGATAAACCAGCAAGCCCAAGAAAAAAATCTATCCGTCCGCAAGCTGCGGCGCCGTAGTGCGCCTTAAGACGACAGAAATGTTTTTGCTATATGTTTGTTCACCTTGTCTACACTAGAGATTTTTGATCGTTTACTGCCTCGGACTCGCAGGCTTTTCGCGTACAAGTGTGTGTTCATGTTCAAGTTATTGCTGTTGCGTATATTTTGTGTGAGTGTGGGTGTGTGTCTGTCTAGAGAGTGCCAATTTTTACTGAATCCTTACATTTCGTCGAACGAGTTAGACCTAGCTTCTCTGGACTTTTACTCTATATACGTGACTTCGAAAGCATATCGCGCTGTTGCTGTTTCTCGGCAAGAATGGCATCTGCTTCTACCATTGCGGCCGAGGAATGGGGTGAGATTTCTACTATTGTTACGATCTTGTGTTGTTGAAGTCAACGTCGTCCGAGGACGGCCTATCGCTTTTTTTTTCTATTCTGACCTGCAAGTGTGCTATCTAGAAACTAAAAATAAACATTCTGTCTGTCACAAATTGCCTGTTTGCTTAATGTTATTCCACAGAACTTCAACGCGACCCATGATTTGAATCCTTGGCGGAAACAGTTAACTGCGACGAATAAGGTGCTGTCGCGGTACTAACAGCCATTTTTGCTGTGTGTCCCTGAACTCATCATAGGAGACCGCACGTACGCACGAAAGGGTCGTTATAGCCACAAATGACGCAGCCATATCTAAAGCCTTTGACGCGAATGTCACAATCGGCCACAAGTGTGCAACACGGAGCTGAGTTTATGGGTGTGAGAATTCCATTTCGCAATCCAAGCAAGAGCAGACGCCAGCACTTCTGGACTTGCGATGACAAAAAAGGCGTATTAAAAATATCTAGGAATCGACTGTGGCCGCGACCGTATTGCAAATATTGAAATAAAAGTTAGAGGCCGCAAATAATTCGACCAAAATCTTAAAAAAAAGATATTGGGAGTTGAAAAGAAATAAAAATCGATTTCCCGGCGGCATTCGCGTAGGCTTTGTGGGGCGACGGAAAAATCTCCCCGCCCCAACATGGTGGAAACACGCCGCGCGCCAGACGGCGCCCGCGTTTTCAGTAACGACAGCTCCCTAGAGCATCTTATTAAAACGTCTGTAAACCTCATGACATGTCACCTAAAATTTGTTTTTCGCTAAATTTTGTGTGGAAACTGAATTGGTGTCTTGGTCACGTGCCGGCAATTTAAACCAAATTTCAGCCGGAAATGAAGAAAGAAACGGACGGACTGAAAAAAAAGGGCAGTTCGAGGTGAAAGGTGTTTCCTTAAAAAGCTTTTTATGCTTGAAATTATTGAAGACGGCGTCAAGTTCAAAATGCTGCAAATTGTTTGCCTCACGTGTGTAACCGATTAAATATGTCGTCTGTTTTAAGATATTCGTATTTAAAAAATAAGTTGATGTCAGGTGCCTATTCCTGGTAGTCACAGGGCGTTATATATTTAAGATTTCGAAAGGATTTATAATAACGCGACAATATCAGGGTTTGAATTTTCAAGAAAACGAATTGCGACATGTTCTTGGAGTCGTCAACTATCATCGAGGCGGCATCTAAGCTTTGAAAACACTATTCAGAAATGTGCTTTTAACCTGCCCTATACATCCAAATATGTTGTTGTTGAAATCGCAAGCAGTAGCCTTTTATAGGAATGTATTAAAGCCCGCTGGTATTGACCACTAATGCACTCGCGTAAAACTTAAAAAAAAATTGAAGTATGAACATTAGCAGTGTTGCCAAATGTCTGCGGAAGGCGTGGTGTGCCTGCTAAGAATGGTGGGGTTTCGTGTTCTTGGAGGCATAGTCAACGCGACTGGTATCTATATGCATTTAAGAATTGCTAATAACTTCGCGTTTTAATAAAATGTAGATATGAGAGTTCAAAACTACATAGGAACTTTCTTATAGTGTCAGACATTTATCTGCTCTGCTTCGTTACTAAAGTCAAACAATAAAATTACGCAGCTGGAAAAGGTTAAAGTGCGTATTATTGCTATTTTTAAAAAAAAGGCCGATACTCGAAGACAAGAATAGTAAAACAAAAGCTTAATTCTCAAAAACGACGTCTTGACTTAATTTAGGAGGACTCTATCTCTCTTCCCCAAGTTTCATCTTAGATATGTCTTGGTGTTTATATATTCAATTATTGTTCTTGGCAAACTTGCACTGACTGCATAACGAGTAATTGGAATCGAACACATGGATATCTAAAGCGAAACATTTCACTGGTTTCGTTTAACCTGAAGCATTTACAGTACAAAACTCTACTAACAACTAAACATCAGTATGCATCGTCGATTTGGAACCCTACGTCAACAAGCTCATTCTTAACATAAATGCCTTGCAATATCCCTCTCTGCGTTTTATTTCTTCTAACTATTCCTAAACTTTCAGTGTAGTTAGTTCAATGAAGTGTAATCTACACTTGAATTCATTTTTCTTCTGCATTAATATTCCTCACTTTTGTCTATTTCATAAGATTTACCATTTTAACTCGACATTTAGCGCGTCTTTGGCCAACCGTCGTGCATTTCATCCCATAGCGACCATCAGTACGGCTGCAATGCACGCTAACCTTATAAGGTAAGCGTGCACTGCAGCCGCACTAATTGCCCTTCGGTTCCTTCACCCCGAAGACTTCGACAGACTGGAACTATTTCGTCACCTCCATCCTTCAATCGCCGACACCGACTTGTTCAAAAGTGGCGTTGTAACTAGTTTGTATAATCCTATCAGTGTTTAATTTGCAGTTACTGCTTGAACCCGCTCCACTATGTATGCGTTGGCCTTGAGAGTCAATAGAAAACGCAATAAATATCTGTCGTGCTCCAAAAACACAGTTTTTCGATTTTCATTTCTTAGTCTTTTCGGAAGATTGGTCTGTACACTTAAAAATAAGACCTATATTTCATTTCACTTAAGCGCAATCGAGGCCGAAGGTATACAAGCGGGAGCATGTGTCCTTCAACAGTGCTTGCACAGCACGAGCGCGCGTGCTTGGCAGGGACAACGAAAGCCCGGAGCTCGCTCTTGTAGCTTCTGCCATGCTCCCACATCAAGTGAAACGGAGTATGACTAATCTAAAACAAAAATAATTAGTTTCTGTGCATGTTTATACAACCTATAACTTAGTCTGACTCAACGGGCGCCTCGCGCCGGTACGATGCTTATCCAGACCGAAGCGGGTAGGGGTGTGGATCGAACCCAAGATCCCTGGGTTCTGCAGCGCGAGCTTTCGCTCCACGTGCTCATAACTAGTGTGCACTAGACCGCTCGGCCGCCTATCCCCCTTAACTAATTTACTCACCGTGATTATTCTGTCCACTTCATCTCTTTGTAAGGCCAAGGATTCCACAAAGGCGATGTTTATGAGCTGTGCTGTTTCGTTCCCTAGGTCGTCAAAAAAATAGCTTGTCCCACCGGTCAGAGCACTTAGCTCTTCCAGCCGATTTTCCGCATTAGGCCCCAGTGCCATGGAGTCCACCACAACATTAGACTCGATCAAGCTTGGCAGGACATCAGCCAAACTTGGTGGCTGTGCAGTTTCCTCACCGTCGGTTAGGAACACTATTAGAGATCCTGTGACACGATTTATTTCTTCAAGCATCTGGCATAAAAGAAAGCTTTCAATTACTGAACGCGCTATATTAATTCTTCCGTCAATGTTCTTACAAAGGTAAAAAAACTCAAATGTTTTTTTTATGATTCCAAGTGTTCAAGTTTAAAATGGGCCAACCTATAGTAATGCCTGAAATTGTACATTTTTTTCACACTGAAGATTTTATGAAATGAAACAAATCACAATAAATCGAAATGCAGATCAATACACTACCAAGCAAAGGAAATATATTAATGCAGTCGTAAGGCGTTTTCCCGAAATTCTAAGCTATTCTCTACTTGGAATCAGGGTCCTTCAACACACAGACCACGTCCGATATTTTGGTCGTTCAAATTTATGTACGAGCGGAAAAAATTACTTAGATTTCCCGCGGAGCTCCTGTCTACAAATAGGTAACGATATGTAACCAGTAAGGGGTTATTGTCTGCGCATGATGGCAATGTAAATCAGTCTCTAGGGTCGAAGTCAGAGTCAGATATCTCTCCAACAGTAGCACAATAATGACGTCACGCACGCAAGTCAACGGATCAGATCTGGCGACTGATGTTATTCTTAGACACTTGTAAGATGGCCGACCTCCGCGGCCGGGTTTGAGGCTTACAGCGGCAAGCCAACATTATATGTTGTTTGTGCCAACGTTAATGAAACTTTAGTTCGAGCTACCGTAATGTCGTGCTGAAGAGGGTAGTTTGAGGAAATTGTTGTCAAATTCAATCGGTCGAGCTGCATCCCGATGTATTCTTCAAATAACGAGTCGCGAATACGTTCTCGCTTCAGAGGCTTCAACCAGAAAATTGCTATTCCACGCTGGAAATATAACCGAAATTAATCGATTTTGCGTACTTCAGGAAAGTCATGACAATTTGTTGCTGAGGAATATAGTGGTACAGAAAGATCGTCGTAAAGGAACTTAGAGCCGGTCGCGGGAAAAATAAAACAACGTCCTAGGACTACACTCGCAAACATTAGCAGCCCAAAAGCGGTAGTTTTGATAGTCGAGAGGTTTCTTAAATTGAACAGCCAGACAATGTCGATTGAAGCTTGCCTAGCAGAAAAGTGCCTGCATTTTGCCTGGTTCGACTATTGCTTACTCTGCCAAACACATATCACAATTGAACACGTTTTTCTACACTGTTGGGACGCGGTCTTTTTTTGGGACGTACTTAAGAGGACCCTCAAAAAGGACCTCCCTTTATCGCCCTATGGCATTCACAGTTACCAGTTGAAGGGGAAGACCCTGCCCTCTGCGACAGCATCATACTGCTGGGCCTGCACGGCTTAAGGCGGTGCCGCATGGCCGTACGATACGCCGCTGTTGATGTACGTCCAGCGCACAAGTATTTTGTAGAACACATTTGTTTCTGTCTTTTTTCTCAATTATGTGTATCAGACCCAGCAACCTTGCTTTGAGTGGTAGCCACTCCTTGAAGAACTCCTTACACTCAAGGACTTGTAGCTCTTTCACCGTCAGCCAAGTGAGCTGATGTTGTTTAAGTGTTTTACCTTCAGCGTGTACTAAATATGCATGTCACTGTTTAAAAAAGAGAAATTAAAACAAAAATAAGGGATAATAGTTGAAAATCAACGGGCACGCGTCCCTTCTTCCTGTCTCCGCAAGGTTCTAGGTGGGAATCCTCTTGGGGTAATAGATTTGATTCACTTTTATGTTTAATTCTAAATCTAATTCACAATAAAGCTTTGCAACCGCATTCCACAACGAATGCAAGCTGCAACGAGACGAGCAGAACACCTGGATATCAATAAATCCTAAACTATACCAATATCGTTATCTAGTGTCCTCCAACTAAATCAAGATCGCAAATAAATGGCCCAATGTTTTTATCACCCCAGTTTAATATTCGAAATTCAAATAAAGTTAAATATCTGTTAAACCCTTTCACATAGCTACCGCAACATTGTTTCTTCATGGTGCCGTAGGGTGTCGCATGGGCGTTTCATAACGTTCGGAAAGCGCAATTTTCAAATTCGGTTTATAAAATGCAGAGTCAATATTTTGCCATAATGCTTATAATTCAAGTCTTTGTGATTTAATGTATAGAAAACAAATTAAAATCCGGAGGATGCTAGATTATAATTTTCGACTTATTATCGAATTTTCGACCAATGATCCAAGCTCAAGAATTAATTGACCCTACTTTGTAGATTTGTGTTCAGTGCATACAAGCCGCGCGCTGAGCGCGCCGACCCCATCCGCAAAGAAAACCTTCCCGCCTAACGTATCTAACAGACTTAGGAAGTGATTCGTTACAAGTAACGGATTACTTGTAATTCACTACTTTTTCAAGTAATTTTGTAATCCCCACGTCACTGTTTCTCGCAAGTAATTTGTAATGTAATTTTGTTACAAATTATTGTTAACGGAATACTTTAGTTACTCGTTACTTATTAAATATATGAGCATACTAGAGTAACTGGAGCAATACGAGCAGAACATTGAGCAGCATAAAGAGAGAAAGTTCAACAAAATAGAAAACATCAGAAAGGGGAGAATAGCCAAAAAGAAAACACATTTTTTTGTATGACGGTACACTAGAACCACTAGAAAAACAGGCAAGCCATGAACAAATATACGAAAGACAAAGATCAAGTAAGACAACACCGATTAGGCTCTCCGTCGCCTTCCATCGTGGTTTTCTTCTCTCGGGCAGGAGAAAGCTCTTCGTATTGATTTGTTCTTGTCGTTTAGACCGTTTCACCCTTTCCAACTTCTTCAATATCTCCCGAAACCTGCAGACATCAAACGCGGGTCCGTACCCCCTCGATTCGCGGGAATGCGACTCGCGTAACAGACGATGTAGCCTTGCGTGAGGGGGTCGACTTCTCTTTGTCTTTGATGTGCGCTACTGTATTGTAGCACGCTCTTCAGGCACGGCTGAAAAGCGCCCGGCGCGAGACTAAGATTATCGTCTTCGAGGGTATACGGACGATACTTCTTTTGGTTTACTTGTCCGGGCGTGGTGTCGAGCGTGGTGTAAAGGGTGTCCTCCCTTTACAGTCAACTGTCAACATAATGGGGGGGGGGCGGTTAAGCCATCTAAGGAGTGCTGACAGAGAGAGATAGTGCGAGAGCACGTAAAGGTGGTGTGATCGTCTATTGTTTTCTAAAACCGATGGCCCCCGCTTCTCTCGCTCTTTGTGCCCTCCCGTCCCCGGCCTCCAGGAATATTAATATGAAAGTGAGAACCGATGCAAAATCGAATACCCGTAACCGCCACTTTTTCTCTGACTGATCGAGGTATCGGTGAGTTTCAGTGCATACTTTGCTTTCCGAAAAAAACACATTGTCATCAACAAGAACAACAAACTATAATCTACGGAGACACATCATGGTAAGCTGGGACATCTGCATTCTGCATTGGCTATACATTGTAACGTTAGAACCAAATTTTTCTTTTTCTCTGAATAACAGGCGAAACACCAGAGTCAAAAGGGAGTTTTCGTAGATCACTTTTTTTTAGCTCCAAATCTCGCATCGGAGGTAGACGCTGCTACTAAGTATGCGCACCGCTAGCTTTCTCTGCACAATTTCAAGGATCATTTCCGGAGGCCGTATGCTAGCGGGATGGCGTGTGTGGTTGCAGCTTTCGGCGCCTTGTCAGCTTACAGGTGAAGGGAGTGCACCTACGCTTTTTCTCTTAAATTCAATATTTTATTTTTACAAGGACTACAATTATGCGGGCGTATGAAAAAAGAAAATTGGTGTTAAAGAACATTTTTGAAAAATATCAAAATTGTTTCTATTGTTTTTTGGATAAGAGTACGAAAAACGTAACGTGAAAGTAATTTGTAACGTAACGAGTAAAGTAATCCGTTACTTTTCAGCGAAACTAATTTGTAACGGTAATCCATTACATTTGAGGATCGGTAATTTGTAATTGTGATCCATTACATTTTTCAAGTAACGAGAACAAGTCTGATCTAGCATATGATTAGTACATTAAATTATGATTTAAGTGAACTTCTAGGACTTCTTTTATTGAAGTACAAAACTGAATATTTTCACCGTATGCCAACGACCTTTTCTAAACGCAGATTTCGCATAATTGTATCTCGGCCGGTTTTCGTCTTTTCTTTTCTTTTTTTTTTACAGCGAAGATGTTTATGGCTAAGGTACCGTGGATTTTTTGTGTACGTCAACAGAAATCCCAGCGCCCTCTCTCTGTCGTCGTTCCAAGCGCTTGCGTGCCAAGTTCATTCCGCTCTCCCGGGGTGGCAGTCCAGTCGTGCGGTCTATGGCTATGGTGCCTGGAACGCCTCTCCGACTGGAGTGCTTACCGCTTCCAAAAAAGTTGTCCCTCGATTTCCGACTGATTACGTCATAAAAGTGTCATGATGTCGCCGGTCGCGATCCTAGCGTTTTCTTAAGAGCCGTGGTGTATGTCGCAGATGCCTGTTCTGCTCTAGGTCGCTCTCCAGTGTGGCAGTCTACGGAAGCTTCGGCACACAGAAGTTGGAACGCGTTGACGACAGCGACACTCGAGTTCGGCTGTGCTAATCGCAGCCTTGTCGTTAACATTTCTACGACCAACCGCGAGGATCGCGACATGCAACGGCATGACACTTCGGTTTCTGTGACGTCATTTGTTGCCACTTTGGGACCACCATTTTGATGTATGGGCTGCACAGGACGCTAAACAAACCAGTCGAAGAAACACTCAAGGAGAACCAAACTGCCTGGGTTAACGACTGCAGAGAGGCGCTACAGGTGGGTACTTCTCAGAGAGATCTTCCCGTGAGCGTGAGTGAACGGTGTTTCAATCCCAACGAGGTACAGGGGCTTAGAGTGATAAACCGGAAGTTCGGAAGTGGCACCCCCCCCCCCCCGCGATTGCCGCCATGTTGTACGCAAATGTGACCACTCGTCACGTGACCTCCCAAGAGCCGTGACGTCACCGGTAAGATGGCAGCGCCCAGAGCTGGAGGATGCGCTTTTGTTCGGTGCGCTGTAGCCGTGATGTGCAGCTGCTTCCGACGACTTCAGGCTTCCTCGTGCTCGCTGACGCAGGTATATTGTGAAAATATGAAGGAATAAGACTTTATTCCTTTTTTGCGCAAGATCGCTCTGGATCATCTGGATATTAACACCTGTGAGACAGCATCTGCCGTATCGCCGTACCGGTGCTCGGATTCCCGGATCTGTTCCAGGATCGATGGAACTTTGAGTGCTTTTATCATGAAATTTTCTCATTCTCTTAGCTTTGTTTGAACGTTGGAATGTGAGAATCGACGCCAAATGTATGCGTCGGACGTAGGGCCTAGGGGAATTTGTTTCAGCCCTAAGCAACTGTATAATCACAGCAACTTTTAGCGAGGAAGCTCTTGCAAAAGTTGAAAAATGTTCACTACCATCCCTTTCAATCTCTTTAATAGACTTTTTTCAAAAGTGTGGGCCGCCTATACTTTGTTTCACCGTAACTTGGAAAAGGGCAACCGCCACAGCCACCTCAAGCCAACCAGAGAGACGGAGTGAAGATGTGTGACAAATCTGTGCTGATGAGCACAATGATGATATGTTGTCATGTGCCTTTGTCCAACGCGCATACTGACTGACCGAGACTGTAGCCTTCGCTGTTTGCCAAATCGTGATGAAACGAATTACACTAGCTACTACTTTAATTACCCAAGGCCTTCATACTTCAGGCATTTGTTAGACCGTCCAGCCATCACTGTGAAATTGGCTCAGCGCCTATTGGACTTGAATGCTGCATTAGCGTTCGACATGAGCTGGGGCCCATTCGTGTGCTTTGCGCCGCAAAAAAATTGGTGACAGTTCTGTTGCTTCATTTGGATTTCGGAAAGGGTCTATTGTATCATATGTATAGGAAGTATCTTACTATATAACAATGCATCAACTAATACTATTAAACTAGATGCTTAGAGGTGCGTTTGTTTTTGCACTCAACAAGTTGCAGCAATAGTTATTTGTTACGAGTGTAATATTTATTTTCGGTAGCTGGGCCCATTTTGTGCTCATTAATGTCTGTGCTTTGATGTTATTATCATGTGTGTAGTTTTAAGTATCCTCTCTGTAATGCCTACAAAGGCCCTTGGAGGGAGTATAAGAATAAACAACATTTTCACATCACTGCACTTGGTTTTCGGATGCCCCACATGTTCAGAAGTGAAACGAGTGCAGCCCAATGCAACCAGTCTGCCAGTCTGGTATGTCCCACTAGTTAATATTAATGGGGTCAGAAATACGAGCGTCCTCAAAGGTTCCAGCACGTGCGGTGAACACAATACTTTGTGTAGAGACTCTGAAGACGTAAAGGAGAGCGGAAATATATTTATATGGTTAGTGTATCAAAAATGTTTATTTCCACTTGAATACATAATTATTGGTTCCTTGCAAATGGTTCCATAACGAGTTCATTCTGCGACAGTCTCGTGTCAGGCGTTCAGTCATAGCACCTGTGCGGCTTGTTGTCGGATGACAATCCTGGCACGACGGTGTTCAGTTTGGTCGAGTGGCAACTTTGACCGACAGATGCCGTTTTGTAATCAAATGTCATGTGCGGCCACTGACATTTGATGCACTGAAGCTGCAGAGCTGGCTTTTAATCCGCAAATTTTGCTAGTAGCTTTCTGCGTCAAAGCAGCAAGCTCGGGCACGTATTGCTTACGCGGCTGTGCTTTTTGCTGTTCCGTTGACTTGATGGCTGGCAACAGGCAAAAGTGTTTGCTTGCGATTCAAGACATTTCACATCCATTTCGTAATGGCGATTTTTTCTGCATCCCGCGACCACTGCAACTTGTGCAAGTCTCGTGTGGCAAAGTGAAGTTGGGTGATGCTTGGTGTCCACTGTTGAAAACAACCAACCATTCTATTTCTTCAAGACACTCAGCGGCATTCTCCCTCAAAGTTGGAAATTGTGTGCTTCGTTGCGTGGAGACAGATAATTGGTGTCAGCAACTTATTAGGTATGGTCCTTGGACGACAAACAACACCAAATCAACTGTCCTTGTATTGCCGCTCACCTGCTCTGTCGTGCCTACCTCCCGTCGAGGTGATGGGAATCAGGAGCTTCGGGGTAATGTCGGCACTAGGGGCAAAGGACGCCGCAGATAATCCTTAATGTCCCGCGGTCGCTCCTCGAGACGTGGTCGAAGGTCGTTCGGCACGAACTCTTTCAGGTCAATTCATTGATATGGGCACCTCCAGTAGACATGGTCGGCCTCATGCAGTCGTAGCAGATTAGTTTTCAGTCGATCATTCGCAGCACCTCCGTTTTCCTCGGTGTACTTTGTTCAGAGCGAACCTACACTGGTTCTTCCCGATGTTGGGAATGCTTCGGTGTTGGGGTGTCTTGTTGAATTGGCATTGAATACTAACGGGTAGCCGGTGGCGGTCGTCGTGACTTTGTGGCGTACGTCGCCCTCGGTTCGTCAGATGGTGCTTCGCTCAAAAAAGTCGCAGGTTGAAATGCCTGTCGAACTTGTTCCAAAACAATCTTGGCAATCAAAAAGCCGGGCAACTGATGGCTGGAAGTAGCTTCCTGCTCTTCTCCCGGACAACGTCGTGGATGTCACGGATGCCTGCCTGGCGTCGAAGTTGCAGCTGGACGACTCGAGTGTCGAGAGGCTGGTGAGTTGTTGATAGTGACAGGCTCGGGCCTGCAATGTGCATTCAAGGTTGGAAGCCTCAGTGATATGAACTCTTCGACTGTTGTCGGGGGGTTGCGGACAATGCTGCCAAAGGTGTTGTCCCTCACATGAGGGGCATGGGATTTTTAGCTTCTCGTTTTCTGTAGCACCAGGGTTGGCGTGGGTGCTCGATCAGGCGCAAAACATCCTCCACGAAGGCGGCGACACTCTTGTTGGGGCCGTGTCCTGGACAGAATAAGGAATTCGGTTCTCACGTCAATGTTGGCTGATGAACGTGCATTTCAGCTCGATCTTGCAAACTTCCCACGACGTTAAGGAGGATTCGTGGTTCTCAAACCAGTGCCTGGCAGTTTTTTCCACGAGAAGTATAGGGGGGTTCAAGTCACCAGGCTCGATCTAAAAGGGACCGTAAAAATCGACGCCTGCACGTAGCCATCTAAACTTTTTGTCGAAGGTGTATTTCACAGGTTGGTTTTTTCTTATAAAAGTAGAAAGCGTAGCTCTTTTTCTGTAAAAAATAAGGCCAAGGAACTTGCCAGGGTCTATGGCGGGCAGCAACGCAGACGACAGGGGTCCAGTAGCGGGGTCTGCTTGGCGTTCGTATTGATAGATGGCGCTAGCTCCTTATCGCGACGGCTCGTGACCACCGTGGTTTATTAAAATGAATATAATCCTTTTGAAATGTACCTTTGGTTAAAAAATAAATGCGAACAATCAAAAGCAAAACTCAAAGTAAAAAAACGCGTCTGCATAACGGCGGCGCTTTTGCTGCCAACGGATTTCGTCTGCGTGTCGTCTGCTATCTTTCGCTGGTCGGCTGCACCTTCAGACGCTGCTCCCGACGCCATCTATCAATACGAACGCCAAACACACCCCGCTAGTGAACTTGGTCGTCTGGGTCGCCACCCGCCGTAGACCCTGGCGAGTTTCTTGGCGCTATTGTTTACTAAAAGAGAACTACGCTTTGTAATTTTACAAGAAAAAACCGACCTTTGACGAAAGGTTTAGATGGATACGCGCAGGAGTCGATTTCTACGGTTCATTTTAGATCGAGCCTGGTGACTTGAATCACCCTATATAGGTTCTGCAGGAGCTGGTTGTCTGTCCACCCACTTTGGCGGGCGACACGGTCATATTGCTCAATCCAGCCCTCGACGTCTTGATACACCATGCGTGAAAGGGCGTCGGAGTGTGAGGAGCGACGGGCATGCAAACAATGGTGGGAGTGGACGCGGGTTGCTGCTACAGGTTGGTCATTGTTGGCCTATGTCAGTTTCGGTTTTTCTGGCAAAAGACAGAATTCGGGTGGTTCTTGCTGGTAGCAGCGACTGACTCGGATTTCAGGTTCTTCGTGGTGTATTTCCGAGGTTCGTCCTTGTG
This sequence comes from Ixodes persulcatus, assembly GCA_013358835.2. Classification (NCBI taxonomy): domain Eukaryota; kingdom Metazoa; phylum Arthropoda; class Arachnida; order Ixodida; family Ixodidae; genus Ixodes; species Ixodes persulcatus. Next base: position 67,053 of record JABSTQ010008632.1, on the reverse strand, counting down.
GTACTCGCTCGTCTTGTAGTTTTTCTGCCGGGCTCGGGATAGGACTTGGTTCACGGCTCGCTGGGGGTTTAAGACGTGGGATAGTCTGCCACCCGTGTCCCAATATCGGGCAGCTCGGCTTAGGAGCCGCCAAGGTGCACACAGAGTGAAGGGGTAAAGTACCCAGCACCTCCACAAGAACATACGTGACAGCTGAGCATGGCCTGGAATTTTTCAAAATAGTAAATATTGATAGAAGATAGGACTGGAGCAAGCATCCGTGACAATTTAACAAAACTGACAAAATAGAGTCTATCCTGACCACTAAAGAAGCTGCCTTGCTTTAGTGGCATCCTCTCCGAATAACCCACCCCTTCGGGGTTTGGCGACTGCAGTGGACGAACTTAACTGAAATGGATGTGGCACCACTTTTCTGCTAATGAGCCACTGCAGACTGTCGTCGCAAAGCGGCGTGAACGGGTGGACTGGGTAGGTAACACGCGGAATGAAATGTCCATACGGCTTGCAATTCGCGTAACGAGTGTTGATGAAACGTGCGAAAGACCAGCGGAATCAATACCAACTGGAACACCTGTGCTTCGTGAAAGTGCACGTCTACGCCGGAACAATTCGGGAAGCAGCACAGCATCAATTAGCACAGCACGGGGACTGCCAGCTTCCAGGCAGCTCTCCGGTGCGCCGCACAACCAAATTGAGCCTTCGGTCATTTGAACGAAACGGCACCTCGATTGCACACTGGCAAGCATGACTCACGTAATTTCCGTCACCAAACTGTGTATCCATATATATTGCACACGCTTCACTGCAGGCCTCGAAGATTCCGATGGTCAACGAGAGCACAGAAACGTCGCCTCAAATTTTATCCTAGCGGTATCCAAATCAATCCGAGGTCCGAGCAACGTAGAGCAGATGGTCTCTTCCGTGGCACAATCCCCGTCGGTCACCAGCGAAATCCACATCGTGCCTCCGTATTGTCACGTTATACCTCCTTCAGACACCAAGCTGAACTCTGAAGTCACTTTCGACCGGTCTCATATGACGATTTCCGCGTCTGAAACCAATTCGCCGAGAAGATCCGACAACGAGCAAAGCATCCGACAAGCTCCGGCCAATGCTCCGGCCCAGCTGGGGCCAGCCGCTGCCTGGGCACTGCCACCTTGCCTGTGACGTCACGTATTTGGTTTGGTCACGTGACGAATGGTCAAATTTGCGTACAATGGCAGCGGCCTTATGGGGGTCACTTTTGAGTGCAGACCGGTACCCCGCTTTATCGCTCTAAGCCCCTCTACCTCGTTGTTCAATCCAGACCCATCCACGCTAGAAACTTCGTTTGATATTAGTCGCCATTTGGTATTGCTCCAAATATAATGCTGAAATCGATCGCAAATCATATTTTTCAAAATATGCAAGCAGGAACCACCACTGCCTGTGTTAACGAGAGCAGAGAGGCGCAACAGATGCGGACTCCTTAGAGAGCGCTTCCCGTGACCGCGAGCCAACGGTGTTTCAATCCAGATGAATCCACGCTAGAAGCATCGTTTGATGTTAGTCCCCATTTGGTGTTGCTCCTAATATAATGCTGAAATAGATCGGAAGTCATATTTTTTTAGATTATCGAAGAGGGAACCACCACTGCCTGTATTCACGAGAGCAGAGATGCGCTACAGATGGGGAATTCTCAGAGAGCGCTTCCCGTGAGCGTGAGTGAACGGTGTTTCAATCCAGACGCATCCACGCTAAAAGCTTCGTTGGATGTTAGTCGCCACTTCGTATTGCTCCTAATATAATGCTGAAATCAATCGGAAGCCATCTTTTTGAGATTATCAAAGCAGGAACAAACACTGCCCGTGTTAACGAAAGCAGAGAGGTGCGACAGATAGGAACTTCTCAGAGAGGGCTTCCCGTGAGCGTGAGTGAACGGTGTTTCAGTCCAGACGCATCCACGCTAGAAGCTTCGCTTAATGTTAGTCCCCATTTGGTAGTGCTCCTAACATATTGCTGAAATCGATCGGAAGCCATCTTTTTTCAACATTATATAAGCGGGAACCAACACTGCTAGTGTTAAAAAGGGCAGAGAGGCGCTGCAAATGGCAACTCCTCAGAGAGGGCTTCCCGTGAGCGTGAGTAAACGGTGTTTCAGTCGCGATGAATCCACGCTAAAAGCTTTGTTTGGTGTTAGTCTCCATTTGGTATTGCTCTTAATATAATGCTGAAATTGATCGGAAGCCATATTTTTCAAATTATCCAAGCGGGAACCACCCATGCCTGTGTGAACGAGAGGACAGAGGCGCTACAGATGGGGACTTCTCAAGGAGCGCTTCCTGTGAGCGTGAGTGAACGGTGTTTCAATCCAGATGCATCTAGGCTAGAAACTTCGTTTGATGCTTGTCCCCATTTGGTATTGCTCCTAATATAATGCCGAAATAGATCGGAAGCCATATTTTTCAAAATTATCCAAGCGGGAACCAACACTGCCTGTGTTAACGACAGCAGAGAGGCGCTACAGGTGGGCACTTCTCAGATAGGGCTTCCCGTGAGCGTGAGTGAACGGTGTTTCAACCCAGACGCATCCACGCTGTAAACTTCGTTTGATGTTAGTCGTCAATTGGTATTGCTCCTAATATAATGCTGAAATTAATCGGAAGCCATCTTTGTTTTGATTATCGAAGCGTGAACCCCCCCTGCCCGTGTTATTGAGAGCCGAGAGGCGCTATTGATGGGGACTTCTCAGAGAGGGCTTCCCGTCAGCGAGAGCCAACGTTACTAAAACACTCAGTTGGGAAACTGCCATAGAGACTGCCCTGAAAAAGTGTCCCCGATCTCTCCTCGCGAACCGAGCTAATGGCGAACACGACGCCGCCATTTCTCCCGCAGCGGCCACTCGAGGAACCGCACGTTACTTCCATTTTGAAAATAATCGGCCAGAACAGATACAGTGGAAGAGGTTACAGGGGTGCCACCCCCATTTCCCCAGCGGACGCGCCGCGTCTTAATAACCGAAGTTAAAATGCACCTAGGTCGGGACGTGCTACCTGAAAGCGCCGCTGAGGCATGGTCGTATAAAAACAATATTAAATATGCCGCAAAACCTTGCAAACTAAAGATTTTAAAAACATCACGCGCCCTTCATTTTGTACTAATCTCTAATAAATATCATACAAAAAAAGTATTTTTCGTTTGTTTTTACGCAAAAACATGCTTTATAAAAGCTCAAGGTGACCACAGTACAGACAACTGATAAAGAGTGGCGCTGTTATCGCATTTAGCTCGGTCTCGGTGGACGCCAGCGGCCCAGGTTTCGACGGCGAGTTTCCCAACTGAGTATTCTAGTAACGTTGGCGAGAGCCAACGGAGTTTCATTCCAGATGAATCCACGCTAAAAGCTTTCGTTTGATGTTAATCCCTATTTGGTATTGCTTCTAATATAATGCCGAAATAGATCGGAAGCCATATTTTTCAAAATTATCCAAGCGGGAACCAACACTGCCTATTTAACGAGAGCAGAGAGGTGCTACAGATCGGGACTTCTCAGATAGGGCTTCCCGTAAGCGTGATTGAACGGTGTTTTAATCCAGACGCATCCACGCTAGAAACTTTGTTTGATGTTAGGCGCCACATGGTATTGCTCCTAATATAATGCTGAAATCGATCGGAAGCCATCTTTTTCAGATTATGAAAGCAGGAACCAACACTGCCGGTGTTAACGAGAGCAGAGAGGTGAGACAGATATGAACTTCTCAGAGAGGGCTTTCGGTGAGCGTGAGTGAGCGGTGTTTCAGTACAGACGCATCCACCCTAGAAATTCATATTGAAATAGCGCAAAAAAAACGGGACAAAAAGACGAAGAAGCACATAGGACAAGCGCTTGTCCTGTGTGCTCCTTCGTCTTTTTTCCCGTCTTTTTTGCGCTATTTTAATATGAATGTCCACTACGAACTTGCTCAGCAGACCAAGCTTTCACCCTAGAAACTTCGTTTTATGTTAGTTGACACCTGGTATTGCTCCTAATATAATGCTGAAATCGATAGGAAGCCATGTTTTTGAGATTATCAAAGCAGTAACAAACACTGTTCGTGTTAAGGAGAGCAGAGAGGTGCGACAAATATGGACTTCTCAGGGAGCGCTTCCCGTAATCGTGAGCCAGCGGTGTTTCAATCCAGATGAATCCACGCTAGAAACTTCATTCAATGTTAGTCCTCATTTGGTATTGATCCTAATATAATGCTGAAATCGATCAAAAGCAATATTTTTCAAATTATTGAAGCGGGAACCAACACTGCCTGTGTTAACGAGAGCAGAGAGGCGCTAGAGATGGGGACTTCTCAGAGAGCGCTTTGCGTGAGCGTGGGCGAACGGTATTTCAATTCAGATGAATTCACGCTTGAAACTTCGTTTAATGTTTGTCCCCATTTGGTATTGCTTATACTGGGTGATTGAAGGGGAGGCCAGGCTCTTTAAATCGATCGCAAAATTCTGGGCCGGCTTGCTAGAAGTAGCGTCTCAGTTGAGACTGCTCAAAGAAAGCGCTGCCAAGGCTCGGGCGCGCGAGCGTCTGGAACTCGGTTTAAGCTCGAGCGCTAGCCTTGACAGCGCTTTCGTTGAGCAGTCTCAGCTGAGACTCTGCTTCGAGCAAGCCGGCCCTGGTTTCTTAACCTATCGCGCTACAACTTTGTGCAGCGTTGCCCACAGATGGTGCATTTTGTTTTTGTAAAATTTGGAAAGAGCGAACTTACCCGAGGAAAATGTAAAGAAAGAAAAAGGCTTAGATCCTATGGAAGCGCAGCGACGCCACCGGTCTTCAAACAGCACGGCGCCGTTTCGCACGGGATACAAGAGATGGCGCAACGAAAGCCGCCAACGAACGAGCGTACGGCGCCGAGAGCCGGCGTCTTTAGCAGACAATCTTAACGACACAAAAGCGGAGCGCGTTCCGCAGGTGGCGACAATCGCAGAAACAAAAACAGGGGCGGTAACAACAAGGAACTGCAAAGCAGACGACATCGGTACCCCGAAAGAAACTGTCAAAATATTCGGACAAACCATTTTTCTAATGGATTAAGTGTCCATTCAATATGTTTTCTCAGTAAGGATGATAAAATAATGCATTGGCAACTGATATCAGAAAAGCTCGCGCCGCTTTTGAGTCGAATATATAGTCTGCTAAAGACGCCGCCTCTCGGCGACGTATGCTCGTTCGTTGGCGGCAGTTGGCGTCGCGATCGCTTGCGCCATCTCTCTTGTCCTGTGCGAAACGCCGCCCTGTTGTTTGAAGACCGGTGGTGTCGCTGCGTTTCCATAGGAGCTAAGCCTTTTTCTTTCTTTACTTTTCCTCAGGTAAATTTGCTCTTTGCAAGTTTTAGAAAATAAATGCACCATCTGTAAGCAACTCTGCATAAAATCGTAGCGCGATAGGTTAAGAAACAGATTTTTGCGGTCGATTTAAAGAGGCTGACCTCTCCATGAATCACCGTGTAATATAATGCTGAAATTAATCGGAAGTCATATTTTTCAAATTATCCAACGGAGAACCAACACTGCCTGTGTTAACGAGAGCAGACAGGCGCAACAGAAAGGGACTTCTCATGGAGCGCTTCGCGTGAGTGTGAGCCAACGGTATTTCAATCCAGAGGAATCCAGGCTAGAAACTTTGTTTGATGTTAGTCCCCATTAGGTATTGCTCCTAATACAATGCTAAAATCGATTGGAAGCCATATTTTTCAAGTTATCCAAGCGGCAACCAACACTGCCTGTGTTAACGAGAGCAGAGAGGCGCTAAAGATGGGGACTTCTCAAGGAGCGCTTCGCGCGAGCGTGAGCCAACTGTATTTCAATCCAGATTATTCCACGCTAAGAGCTTCGTTTTGATATTAGTTTTCATTTGGTATTGCTCCTAATATAATGCTGAAATCGTTTGGAAGCCATATTTTTCAAATTATTCAAGCGGGAATCAACACTCCCTGTGTTAACGAGAGGACAGAGGCGCTACAGATGGGGACTTCTCAGGGAGCGCTTCGTGTGAGCGTGAGCCAACGGTATTTCAATCCAGATGAATTCACGCTAAAAGCTTCGTTTGATGTTAATTTCCATTTGGTATTGCTCATAATATAATGCTGAAATCGATCGGAAGCCATATTTTTCAAAATATCCAAGCGGGAAGCAACACTCCCTGTGTTAACGAGAAAACAGAGGCGCTACAGATGGGGACTTCTCAGGGAGCACTTCGCGTGAGCTTGAGCCAATGGGGTTTCAATCCAGATGCATCCAGGCTAGAAACTTCGTTTAATGTTAGTCCCCATTTGGTATTGCTTCTAATATATTGCTGAAATCAATCGGAAGCCATATTTTTCAAATTATTCAAGTGGGAACCAACACTGCCTGTGTTAACGAGCGCAGAGAGGCGCTACAGATGGGGACTTCCCAGGGAGCGCTTCGCGTGAGCGTGAGCCAACGGTGTTTCAATCCAGATGCATCCAGGCTAGAAACCTCGTTTAATGTTAGTCCCCATTTGGTATTGCTCCTAATATAGGGTGGTGCAAGTCACCAGGCTCGATCTAAAATGGACCGTAAAAATCGACGCCTGCACGTAGCAATCTAAACTTTTCGTCAAAGGTGTATTTCACAGGTCAGGTTTTTCTTGTCGAATTGCAAAACGTAGCTGGGCGTTTTCAGATAAGATCGAACAACCATGTCCGGTGACCATTTTTAATTTTGATGAAATAAATATATTGTGCTGGCTCTATGCCCAGGAGAATAAAACCAATCTTTGTTTTCGGAAAAAATTTTTGCCTTTGCGAAAACAATTTGTAAGCACCCCCTCAGTCACATGCGCGTTTTGCGTATCGCGCGATGTTGACATTTCGGGCGGCTTCCCACAAAACACTGTTCTGGCTACGGGTCTTCAAATACTCACTACCAAATTAGGTATAGGAAGGATTGGCAAAAAGTATTAATCACCGAGTATTAGGGTAGTTATTTTGAGAAAACAAATCGCAAACACGGCACATTGCGCAATAACGCTCTAAATTCAAGAATAGTTTTCTCCGTATCTATAAAAGCTGAGGTCTACAAACTTTGCCAGTGTGTTGCCCTGTATATATTTCATCTTTGCGTAAAATATTGTTGTCCTGGTTAGCTGGCGAAATTTACAAGAATTGCTCACACGGGGGCATTTAACTAAAAATGCATTATTTTGAAAATCATTTAAAAAAAAGGCCATCTTTACTTTTCTTTAAACTCTCTGAAATTAACGTTTATAATAGGTCCTAACAGTGTCTGCAAAAACATGATGCAATATTTGTGTTGCTTTTAAGTTATAAAACGAGAAACATGGCCAAATTGACGCTAACGCGGTTGCCATAAATGGTGCGTGCACATACCCGCTCTTCACAATTTCATTTTTATTAAAACGTGTAAAAATGCTACAGGGTGGTCAGAAAAAGACGAATTGACAGCACAGAGGTGGGCGGTAGTTTTGAAGGGAAAATTTCTAATACATTTTCGTACGACCGACCCAAAATTGCCCATTGGCCGGAGCGATCGAGGTTCGCCACCCTGTAACATGCTTCGCGGTACCTGTTTCAACAGCCGGCGTATAGCGTCTCCGTCTACGCGACGTAAACGAAGCAACCGGAGCGACTTTGCAAACAGATCAGCCCACAACCTTGGCGGTAACATGATATAGTGCCGCACGCGCAGCTTGCCAAGTAGGCAGCGCGCGCGTGGCCTAACGGGTATAGCGCCTGCCTCCCACGCGGAAAGCCAGGGGTACGATTCCTGGCCGCGGGGACGCCTTTTTGTTGACATCCAATGTAATGTTCTGGTAAATTCGAGAACCGTGTTGCTTGTTCGAGTTTAGAAAGTTCTACACGCCGAACCTTCTACGCCGATTATTCCAGAAGCCTACGCGTGTACATAAGGGGCTTCGCGTGGCGAGCCAAGTCAGTTTCGCCCCAGCGTTCGACTCTGCTCTTTCGCCGACTTCGACGCCCGCGACGCTCTACTGTTATTCTTTGTTTCCTTCTTTATTTTGGGCACAAGTTCGCCCGATTAAACGTTTAGTTTACTCAGTTATTTGCCGCCTCATCACTTGTCATTCGTGACATTTTGGTGGAGGTGCGGGGTACGCACCCTATGTTTCTCAACCGTACCCCTCCGAGGACCCGTTCGGCAAGTCCCACTCCAAGTCGTCGACTCGTGGAACACGCAGGGCCTCGGGCAAGCCAGCGTCTGCAAGGACAACGCCCTGAGTTTGGACCACTACCGGACAAAACAAAGAAGCTACCGAAGCCGACGATGAACTCCACGGCCCAGCCGACGGAAAACCCCCAAGCAGCACCGTCCTACGTCTTCCTGCCTGTGGTTCCCCGTGTGCCGACGCCATTCCACGGTGAAATCTACGAGGACGTAGAAGACTGGCTACAGCACTACGAACGTGTGGCCCGCTACAACGCGTGGACGGCAGAACAGCGCCTCCAAAACCTTTATTTCGCACTCGAGGGAACGGCAAGACAATGGTTTGAGAACCACGAGGCTTCCCTCACGACGTGGGAGACGTGCGTGGAGGAGCTAAAGCGCACCTTCACAAACCAACACCGACGTCAACGAGCCGAGGACATCCTTCAAAGAAGATGCCAAGGTCTGAACGAGAGCGTGACAAGCTTCACCGAAGATGTCCTGCGCCTGTGCGCCCGTGCCGACCCTGGAGCCGCCGAAGACAAGAAGCTGCGCGTCCTCATGAGAGGTGTGAAAAGCGAGATTTTTGGCGGACTCGTTCGCAATCCACCGACGACAGTAGATGAATTTGTTGCTGAGGCAACTAACATTGAACGAGCGCTGTCGGCCAGGGCAAGTCATTATCAGAGAGTCGCCGGCGTAGCTGCCACCTCATCCCTTCCATCTTCCCTCCCTGACCTCGGCGAAGTTGGCATCGAGAACCTTCGTCAGGTCATTCTGGATGTGGTTCGAGAAGAGCTGAAGCGGTTGCTCCCTTCTCCAGAACGACCTGCCGCTGTTTCAATCACCGAGGCTGTTCGCGAGGAGGTACACCGGGCTCTCTTGCCAGAGGTCCCCGTCGCAGTGGCTCCCGAACGGCCGGTCCTGACCTACGCCGCCGCCGCCAAGAGAGAACCTCCCGTCACAGCACACTACCAGCAAGCTCCTAGACGTGAGGCACCGGCGCCGCAGTATGCTCCACGCCCAGAGCAGCGTGGTGCGAGGAAGACCGACGTTTGGAGGACGGCCGATCGACGCCCCATGTGCTACCACTGTGGTGAAGCGGACCACATCTACCGACGATGCCCCTACCGCCAGCTGGGCCTACGAGGGTTTGCGCCCAACGACCCTCGACCACGTCCTGGAGAGCGACCTCGGGACATTGAGGACTACCTCCGCCGCTCTTCATCGCCTGAGTCATCTCCCCGCCGGGTATTCCGTTCACCATCTCCTCGACGCTCGCCATCGCCCTTCCGCCGGTCTCGCCGAGACAGCCTGTCACCCATCGCTTCCCGTCGGGAAAACTAGGCGTGGCAATGCCGGGAGGTGGCGTTGCCGATGACGAACGATGCCAAGATCCTCCAAGATCGTCGGAGCTCTCCCACTCAAACGCCGCAACGCCTCGAAACGACGTTCCTGTAAAAGTGTCGAATAACCTCAACGTTATCATCGACGGCCACGACGTGACGGCACTCGTCGACACCGGAGCAGACTACTCCGTTTTGAGTGGGAGGCTCTCCCGCCGTCTTCGAAAAGTCATGACGCCGTGGGATGGACCTCAAATACGAACCGCCGGAGGACACCTCATTACACCAGTCGGGAGATGCACTGCTCGCGTCGAGATCCACAGTGAGACGTGCCCTGTGAAGTTCGTCGTTCTACAAGACTGTTCCAGAGACGTAATTCTCGGCATGGACTTCTTGTGTGAATACGGCGCCGTCATCGACCTTGGTGAGAACAGACTGACGCTCCGCAAGCCTGTTCTGCCTTCAGAGAAACCCCAAACAACGTCAGCCGCCGTCCGAGTCGCTGCCGACCACGTGAACTTGCCGCCGCGATCAAGTGTTATCGTACCCGTCGTGACCGATGCAGCTACCCGCGGCGAAGTTGTTCTGGAAGGCAACCTCCAGTTGCTCCTAGGAAGAGGAATAGGCGTCGCACGAGGAGTAGCTGAGCTTCAGGATGGCCGCACTGTGGTTCTCGTGACAAACTTCCGGAATGAAACGCAACACCTCACAAAAAGTGCAGCCGTCGACCACGTCGAGGAACTCCGAAACTCCGCCGAAATCGCCGCCATTACTGACAAATCCCCGCCACCACAGCAAGACGGTACGTCGCCAGCGCAGCTCGACATCGACCCTAAGCTTCCGGACCCGAAACGACGGCAGCTGATTAACCTCCTCGCCGAATACCGTGACTGCTTTGCGACGTCGTCGAAGGTGCGCCAAACAGCCGTTGCGAAGCACCGCATCGTTACTGAGAACGACGCGCGGCCTGTGCATCGATCTCCATACAGAGTCTCTGTTAAAGAAAGGCAGGTGATCCAGGAGCAAGTTCAAGAAATGCTGAACGACGACATAATCCAGCCTTCAAGCAGTCCATGGGCCTCTCCAGTCGTACTGGTTAAGAAGAAGGACGGGACGCTTAGGTTCTGCGTGGACTACCGGCAGCTAAACGCAGTGACGAAAAAGGACGTCTATCCACTCCCCCGCATCGACGACACGTTAGACCGGCTGCGCCACTCTCGATACTTTTCATCGATGGACCTGAAGAGCGGATACTGGCAGATCGAAGTCGACGAACGGGACCGAGAGAAGACAGCCTTCGTCACGCCGGATGGACTGTACGAGTTCAAGGTGATGCCCTTCGGACTATGCACGGCGCCAGCAACTTTCCAGCGTTTCATGGACACCGTATTGGCAGGACTGAAGTGGCACAGCTGTCTCGTCTACCTCGACGACGTCGTAGTGTTTTCCGGCGACTTCGACGAGCACTTGCGACGACTCCGAGCTGTTCTCCAAGCCATAAGGACTGCCGGACTCACCCTCAAGCCGTCAAAGTGTCGGTTCGCCTATGACGAACTGAAGTTCCTAGGTCACGTGGTTAGTAACGAAGGCATTCGCCCAGACCCAGAGAAGACTCGCGCCGTCGCAGAATTTCCAGCGCCAAGAGACAAGAAGGCCGTGCGAAGGTTCCTTGGACTATGTGCTTACTATCGGCGCTTCGTTCGAGATTTCGCAAGAATTTCCGCACCGCTCACAAACCTCACGAAGGACGCCGAGAAGTTCGAATGGGCCAAGGAGCAGCAGCAGGCATTCGACGAGCTGAAGCGACGACTGCAGACTCCTCCTGTTCTTGGACATTTCGACCAGGATGCGGAAACCGAGATTCACACGGACGCAAGTAACGCAGGACTTGGCGCGGTACTGGTTCAAGTACAAGAAGGCACCGAGCGAGTCATCGCCTACGCAAGTCGGACATTGTCCAAGGCGGAAAGAAATTACTCCACGACTGAGAAAGAATGCCTTGCGGTCGTCTGGGCAATCACGAAGTTTCGTCCGTACTTATACGGGAGCCCGTTCCGCGTAGTCACAGACCACCACTCGCTCTGCTGGCTTGCGAACCTCAAGGACCCGTCAGGACGGCTTGCTCGATGGAGTCTAAGACTACAAGAGTTCAACATGACCGTGGTCTACAAGTCGGGCCGCAAGCACAGCGACGACGACTGCCTATCCAGAGCTCCCGTCGAAACACCTTCCGGCAGCAGCGACGACGATGACGACGAGTGTTTCCTGGGCACAGTGAACACCGACGACATGGCCCGACGTCAACGAAACGATCCTGAGCTGCACGCACTAATAGATCACCTGGAAGGGGGCGGGACTACCGTGCCACGTGTCTTCTCACGAGTACTGCCGACCTTCGCCATTCGACAAGGTGTACTCTACAAAGAGAACTTCGGGAAAAACAACTCGCCGTGGCTGCTGGTAATCCCGACCGACCTTCGGGAGGAGATCTTTCAAGCCTGCCACGACGACCCGACGTCCGGACACCTTGGTTACAGCCGGACACTGGCCCGTATTCGTGAAAAGTATTACTGGCCCAAGCTCCCCAAAACCGTCCATCTATACACACGATCATGCCATGAATGCCAGCGACGCAAGAAACCTCCGACGAGGCCGGCCGGACTCTTGCAGCCAATTCCTCCGCCAACAGCACCCTTCCAGCAGATCGGAATGGACCTACTTGGCCCTTTTCCGCCGTCGACGTCGGGGAACCGCTGGATCATCGTAGCCACAGATTATCTCACGCGGTACGCCGAAACGAAAGCCCTTCCTGCAGGAACTTCCGTGGAAGTTGCCAAGTTTTTCATTGAGTCCATCGTCCTCCGGCACGGCGCTCCAGAAGTTCTGATTACAGATCGCGGATCATCGTTCATGGCACAGCTGACCCAAGAAATCCTCCGACTCAGTCACACCAGCCATCGTCGTACAACTGCGTACCACCCGCAGACCAACGGGCTGACGGAGCGACTCAACAAGACAATCGCTGACATGATCTCTATGTACGTCGACGTAGAGCACAAGACGTGGGACGAGGTGTTGCCCTACGTCACCTTCGCCTACAATACGGCGGTTCAAGAGACCACTGGATTCACACCCTACCAGCTGGTACAAGGTCGGAAAGTAACGACCATGCTGGACGCGATGCTGCCCCATGAGCCAGCTGACAGTGAGAGCGACGACGCCCAGGTGGTTGCTCAACGGGCCGAAGAAGTCCGCCAGCTCGCCCGACTCCTGATTCAAGACCAGCAACGGGTCGACGCCGGCCGCTACAACCTTCGTCGCAGGGACGTCAACTTCCAGCCCGGAGACAGGGTGTGGGTGTGGACGCCCATCCGTCGCCGCGGCCTCAGTGAGAAATTGCTGAAACGATACTTCGGACCTTACAAAGTGCTTCGTCGAAACAGGGATCTGAACTACGAGGTGATGCCCGACGGAACAAGAACATCATCACGCCGCCCACCACGACCTGAAGTCGTCCACGTCGTGCGCCTGAAGCCGTACTACGCTCGATAGGACTGTAGACCTTATGTGTTCCAAGTGACTCTTTAGCTTACCGTTCTTTTTTTGTTTGGTTTGTTTTGTGCTGCTTTGGGGCGATGCACTTTTTAAAGGGGGGGAGTAATGCCGCACGCGCAGCTTGCCATGTAGGCAGCGCGCGCGTGGCCTAACGGGTATAGCGCCTGCCTCCCACGCGGAAAGCCAGGGTTCGATTCCTGGCCGCGGGGACGCCTTTTTGTTGACATCCAATGTAAATGTTCTGGTAAATTCGAGAACCGTGTTGCTTGTTCGAGTTTAGAAAGTTCTACACGCCGAACCTTCTACGCGGATTATTCCAGAAGCCTACGCGTGTACATAAGGGGCTTCGCGTGGCGAGCCAAGTCAGTTTCGCCCCAGCGTTCGACTCTGCTCTTTCGCCGACTTCGACGCCCGCGACGCTCTACTGTTATCCTTTGTTTCCTTCTTTATTTTGGGCATAAGTTCGCCCGATTAAACGTTTAGTTTACTCAGTTATTTGCCGCCTCATCACTTGTCATTCGTGACAATAGGAGGTAGGGCGCGGCAGAACCTGAACCTGCGCCGCCTGTAAACGCCAATAGATCCGCCGAGGTGGAGGGCCAAACAACGCGTAGAAAAAAAAAGAAGATACTAAAAAGCAAAAAAATTCCGATTGCCTGAGATTGTATTGGGCGTATTCAGATAGGATCGAACGACCATGTCCGGTCGACATTTTTTTCTATTTTTAGCAAAAAATGTATGTTTTACTTGTTGTGCAAGCGCAAAAACATATCCAAACTTTTTCTCCAGAACATAAAATTTATCTTGAGGAAAAAAAAATCACAAAGTCGCGGTCGGTATACGCTCTCGTTTTTGCGACTTTCGTGAAACCGTCTTTTTGGATATTTATTAAAGAAAAACTGTTGTCTTTTAGGTTTAATATTTTTTGTGCATAGACTCTACAGAAACTAAAAGGAGGTAAACATGTATTATAGATTACGAAGCAATTTAGAGCTTAATCAATCCGGATCTTAAAAGACTAGAAATTTAAATTTTTTTAAATCTTTTGAACGAGTCTGTTCTATATTTGCATAAATTGTCATTGAAATTAAAAACGATAACCTTTCTAAAGTAAATACACTAAAATTTAGACAGGTTACCGATTTTGGAATAAGTGGAAAATCAGTTTAAAATAAAGGCCATCGCAATTTTTCTTTTACTTTTCACAGATCAAGGCTCATAATCTGTCCCATCAGGCCCTTCAAAAATGCTTTGCAATGTTGTGTTTTTTTATTTCACAGGGTTTTAAATATACAGAATTGACGTAACGGGAGTGGAAAAAGATAGGACGTTGCCAATTTCAAACAAGGGTAAGCAAGGGGTCCAAAAATTTAGGAAGTCTGTTAAGAGAAAGCACTGTGACGGGAATTCGTGAAAAATTAGAATTCATACAAAAGATTATACGTGAGTTTGAAGCACAAGTCAACAATTTAAATACAAATTTCTCGGATCAGTGAATTTCGGAGCCTACCCTTCGTGGGGAGGCTGGGCGGCTGACGTTTCAATAGTTATAAGAAAGAACACATGTTTAAAGTGGAACAATTGAAACTAGTTTAATTAATCAAGTTCCTGTGCGCACATTCGGAGCTTGTCGCGTGAATTCTTTCTACCGGACGCTGACCTGAGTCGGTCATGGCACTCTCCTGGCACTCCGAAAAGGAACATTTTTTTTTCCCGGTTTGCCTGTAGCGATCACTGTTCGTTTCTTCTCAGTGGCACCGCAAGCTCGCGACCTCGATCTGCTTTTCGCAGCCATAGGAGACTTTACTTTTAAAGATATATATTTTCAGCGGCTACTGTTCTTGCTAAAACAGCTGCGGTTGCGAAGTGTCGGACCGCGTACACTGCCACAAGTGACAGGACTGAATCCCACGCACAACGGAAACAGAGTCCCAGTCCTTTGCTTTCATGTCCCTGAGCGCTTTGACGTCAGCTTTCGGGAGGTGGATTAGTTTCACGTTCGGCAGTTTAGTGTTCAGTGGGGCAACCACCTCTGACGCCGACTTGATCACCGAGTTGGTGGGCCGTTGGAGGCTGTACAACGTTGTCTGGTGCTTGACACGACCCCTGATTCAATCACAGGCATTCTTGCCATGTCAAGCTGCGGAAAAAATACAGCTCGCTGACGTGTATTTGTGGCTCTGCAGCTCGTGTGGTTGGTACTTGTTCTTAAAGTGGCTTGTTGCACCATTACTTATGTAGGTCACATGGGCATACCCAAATTGGATTTCACGATTCTCCAAACCGTTGTCCTATAAATTAAGTTGCAGACAATCTCATTCAATCGCAATTATTTTTCCTCTTTTTTATGTATCTTTATTTTCTACCCGTTGTGCGGCCCTCCACGGCGGCGGATCTATTGGCGCTCACAGGAGGCGCAGGTTCAGGTTCTGCCGCGCCCTACTACCTTATATCATGTTACCGCCAAGGCTGTAGGCTGATCTGTTTGCAAAGTCGTTTCGGTTGCTTCCTTTACGTCGCGTAGACGGAGACGCTATACACCGGCTGTTGAAACAGGAACCGCGAAGCATTTTACAGTGTGGCGCACCTCGATCGCTCCGGCCCATGGGCATTTTTTTGTCGGTTGTACTAACGTCCACTTCCGTGCTGTCAATTTGTCTTTTTCTGACCACCCTGTAGCATTTGTACACGTTTTAATAAAAATGAAATTGTGAAGAACGGGTATGTGCACGCACCATTTATGGCAACCGAGTTACCATCAATTTGGCCATGTTTCTCGCTTTATAACTTAAAAGCAACACAAATATTGCATCATCTTTTTGCAGACTCGGTTAGTACATATTATAAACGTTAAGTTCAGAGAGTTTAAAGAAAATTAAAGATGGCCTTTGTTTTTAAATTATTTTCAAAGAAATGCATTTTTAGTTAAATGCCCCTGTGTGAGCAATTCTTGCAAAATTCTCCAGCTAACCAGGACAACAATATTTCACGCAAAGATGAACTATATACAGGGCAACACACTGGCAAAGTTTGAAGACCTTAGCTTTTATATATACGGAGAAAAATATTCTTTAATCCAGAGCGTTATTGCGCAATGTACCGTGTTTACAATTTCTTTTCTCAAAATAACTACCCTAATACTCGGTGATTAATACGTTTTGTTAATCCGTCCTATGCCTAATTTGTTAGTGAGTATTTGAAGACCCGTAGCCAGAACAGTTTTTTGGGGGAAGCCGCTCGAAATGTCAACATCGCGCGATACGCAAAACGCGCATGTGACTGAGGGGGTGCTTACAAATTTTTTTCGCAAAGACAAAATTGTTTTTCCGAAAACAAGGATTGGTGTTATTCTTCTGGGCATAAAGCCAGCACAGTATATTTATTTCATCAAAATTAAAAATGGTCACCGGACATGGTTGTTCGATCTTATCTGAAAACGCCCAGCTCTCTTTCTGTAAAAAATAAGGCCAAGAAACTTGCCAGGCTCTACGGCGGGCAGCAACGCAGACGACAAGGGTCCAGTAGCGGGGTGTGTTTGGCGTTCGTATTGATAGATGGCGCTACATCCTTATCGCGACGGCTCGCAAACCACCGTGGTTTATTAAAATGAATATAATCGTTTTGAAATGTACCTTCGGTTAAAAAATAGATGGGAACAATAAGCAATACTTAAGGTAAAAAAAAACGCGTCTGCATAACGGCGGCGCTTTTTCTGCCAACGGATTTCGTCTGCGTGCCGTCTGCTATCTTTCGCTGGTCGGCTGCACCTTCAGACGTTGCTCCCGACGCCATCTGTCAATACGAACGCCAAACACACCCCGTTACTGGACTTGGTCGTCTGGGTCGCCACCCGCCGTAGACCGTGGCAAGTTTCTTGGCCTTATAGACCGACACGCGGAGCGACTCTGTTTACCAACAAGCCGGAAGGCCGCGCATGCGCGGTAGCTATGTGGGCAAGAGCAGCCCGGCTCTCCGTGTTTTCGCCATTGCGTTCTATGGCGTGCGCTCGTTCTTGACGTTGTAGGGACGCTTGTATCTTTATTTGTGCGTCGTATTTCCTCACAACGTATGTCGTATGCTATGCCCGACTATTTGAGCTCGCTGCCCAAGCCTGAACGGCAGCGGTATCGAGACAAACTGTGCGTGGACGGCGTTGCCTTCGATGATCCGTACGCCGTAAACAAGGCCTGCTGGACTTCCGACGTAAAGTTGCTGCCACCGAAGTCGACGGCTCATGTCGTCGTTTATTTAGTTTTTTCGCCAAGCCAGTTCACGGCCGACACGGTGGCGTACAAGTCTCTCGAGGCCTACGATTACTTCGAGTCGGTTTCCGCACTGCCGGCGGGATCAGCAGTCTGTGGGTCTGCGGAAGTGTGTGTATTCATTAATTGATTAAATACACACAGCGTCTTCAAGTCAGGGTATGATATTTTTCCTACCCTCATGACCACAAGGCATGACAAGCAGTAACGCTTTGTCCTTTCTGCAGTCTTGGCGGTAACACGTTACAAGTAACGGCGTTGCCGGTAACGCGTTACTTTTTTCAATAACGTAGTAACCTACTCATTACGTTTTCGACACAGTAACGGGTAACGTACTTACGTTACTATTTCAAGTAACGTAGTTACGTTACTCGTTACTACTTCCCAAGTCTTAAAGAAATTACACTTCAATTTTTTCCGTGTTTTAGGCGGCAAGCCATGTTTTTCTTTGCGTTTTTTCTCGTGAGTATTTAGGTGAAATCGTAAAACGAAATAAAGTAATTATGTTCAGTTTCTGCACGAACATAATGTTTCTTGATATATGACCTGTATCGTCAAAACCGTAAAATGTGTTAAATCGTAATTTAAAAAAAAAGTAACGCAGAAGTAACGTGCGTTACTTTTTATCTTTAGCGGTAACGCGTACCTTTTATTTGCAAGTAACAAAGTAACGTATTTCGTTACTTTTTTTCAGTAACGCCTACAACACTGCCGTTCTGTCGCCGATCCTCTTGTGCTGGGTAGCACGGGCGTAGCGAGCCTCCGACGAGCGCTTGGCCGATGCTTTGTGCGCGAACACCGTGGGAACAAAATCCCGGTGGTCTTGATCAGGCAACGCTTTCCCTGCACATAAGCAAGCCTCGGGACGGAGGTTTGAAATGGAAGCCGCACTTTCCTTCAAGAAAGTGTTTGCCGCACAAACGGTCGTTCGCGCAAGGCGACGATTCTTTCCAATCCACGAATATTATCCACCTTTTATGCCTTTCAGAGTCTGCCGGGAACTTGTGGAAACTCACTCCGCTACTTTTCTTGTACATTTCGGTGCAATTAACGGCAACACAGCTTCGCGGCATGCTGAAATGCTATGACGCCCATGCGAAACGTGCGCGCTTTTGCCCACACCCCCCGGCTCCGGCGCGATCGCAGCGCCGCCGCAGCTCCGTGACGTCAAGCCCGCGTGTCGGTGTATATTTTGCAAAAAGAGAGCTACGCTTTGCAATTTTATAAGAAAAAATTAAAGCCGTTTACAACTCCCTGTAACGCCGGGTTAGAGCGCAGCTCTTGAGGAGGAGGGGAAGGCACGGGGGGGGGGGGGGCGGGGGGGTCACGTGACAAGGGGGCTCACGTGACCTCGGCGGGGGGGGGGGGGTGAAAATTTTCCGATAAATTTAGCGGGGAAAATTTTCCGCTAGATTTAGCGGGGAAAATTTTCCGCTAGATTTGGCGGGGAAAATATTCCGCTAAATTTAGCAGGGAATTTTTTCCGCTAAATTTAGCGGGGAATATTTTCCGCTAGATTTAGCGGGGAAAATTTTCCGCTAGATTTAGCGGGTAAAATTTTTCGCTAGATTTAGTGGGGAAAATGTTCCGCTAAATTTAGCGGGGAAAATTTTCCGCTAAATTTAGCGGGGAAATTTACCCATCATGCACCGCGCGGTTACGCCGACGCCGACGATGCCGCCGACGGCGACGCCGACGCCGTCGGCGACGCCGACGCCGCTCAAGCCGGAAACGGGCGCCTAAGAGCTGCGCTCTAAAAACCGACCTGTGAAATACACCTTTGACGAAAAGTTTAGATGGCTACGTGCAGGCGTCAATTTTTACGGTCCATTTTAGGTCGAGCCTGGTGACCTGAACCACCCTATATATTGCTGAAACTGATCGGAAGCCATATTTTTCAAAATATCCAAGCGGGAAGCAACACTCCCTCTGTTAACGAAAGAACAGAGGCGCTACAGATGGGGACTTCTCAGGGAGCGCTTCGCGTGAGCGTGAGCCAATGGTATTTCAATCCAGATGAATCCACGCTAAAAGCTTTGTTTGATGTTAGTGTCCATTTGGTATTGCTCCTAATATAATGCTGAAATCGATCGGAAGCCATATTTTTCACAATATCCAAGCGGGAAGCAACACTCCCTGTGTTAACGAGAGAACAGAGGCGCTACAGATGGAGACTTCTCAGGGAGCGCTCGCGTGAGCGTGAGCCATTGGTATTTCAATCCAGATGAATCCACGCTAAAAGCTTTGTTTGATGTTAGTCTCCATTTGGTATTGCTCCTAATATAATGCTGAAATCGATCGGAAGCCATATGTTTTTTTTAGATTATCGGAGAGGAAACCACCACTGCCTGTGTTAACGAGTACAGAGAGGCTCTACAGATGGGGACTTCTCAGATAGGGCTTCTCGGGGGCGTGAGTGAACGGTGTTTCAATCCAGACGCATCCACGCTAAAAACTTTGTTTGATGTTAGTCGCCATTTGGAATTGCTCCTAATATAGTGCTGAAATCGATTGGAAGCCATATTTTTCAGATTATCCGAGCAGAAACCAACACTGCCGTTGTTTACTAGAGCAGAGAGGCTCTACAGATGGGGACTTCTCATATAGGGCTTCTCGTGAGCATGAGTAAACGGTGTCTCAACCCAGACGCATCCACGCGAGGAACTTTGATGTTAGTCGCCTTATGGTATTGCTTAAAGCCATGCTGAAATCGATCGCAAGCTATATATTTCAGATAATCTAAGGAGGAACCAACACTACCTGTGTTCACGAGAGCAGAGAGGTGCTACAGATACGGACTTCTCGGGGAGGGCTTCCTGTGAGCGTGAGTGAACGGTTTTTCAATCGAGCGTCTTCCAGGCGAGAAAGTTTGTTGGATGTCAGTCGCCATTAGGTATTGCTCCTAAAAAGACTGTCGAAATCGATCGTAAGCCTTATTTTTTTTGTTTATTCAAGCAGTAACCAACACTGCCTGTGTTAACGAGAGTATTTTTTTTATTTTGCTTATTTAGGGGATATTACAAATCATTGAAGGCCCAAGTAGGAGTGGGGTACAACATGTGTATTCACACATACAACAACAAACATCTAACACGACATTAAAAGGTTTACTAGAATCAGCTAGCAAATTCACTGGACAAAAGAATTATAATAAAGAGGGGGGGATGGTAGAAAAGAAACCATCAAGGAGTATGTAGTGCAATCATGAAGTAATACAAAATGATCTATCCAGATGTGGTATGAAGGTTTATGTAATCTTAATGTTCATGCGAAAAGGATGATCGTGCAGCAATGTGCAATGCAAACATGCTAGTTATCAAGACGTTCGATATTTTGTACAAAGTTGGTGTCTATAAATAGTTCGAGAGGTTGGCCGTTCCAGTCGCTAATAGTTCGGAGGAAAAAGCCAAACTTAAACATGTTAATACGCGCAAAAATGGGTGTTAGTGAAAACGGATGCCTGTTCCCCATCGTTCTTGACGCTAAAGAAGAAATATATTGCATGGGTTCTATGCGAGTCAGTCCTTGTTGAAGACAAAAAAAAGAGTTTTAATCGCGGAAATTTGCTTGTGGTATAAAGGGTGTGTATTCCGTTAGCCAGTATATGTTGATGCGGTGATTCCAGCCTTCTATATTTTCCGTAAATAAGCCGAACCACTTGACGTTGCACCATCTCCAACTTCCGCATGTCTTTCTGAGTTAATGGATCCCTAACGGCATATGCATACTCCAACTTAGATCTGACTAATGAATAATAAGCATGTAGCTTAACCTGAATCGGAGCGTTTCAACTTTCTTCTAGTAAAACCCAACTTCCTAGATGCCGAGTCACAACTATGTTTTATATAAGGAGACCATGAAAGCGTGTCGGATACAATTATACCAAGACATTTGTATTCCCTCTCCGCAGTAACCGGGGTGTACGAAATCTTATAGAAGTATTCAAAGGGTTGCTTGTTTTTGGTAATACGTAAAAGTATTTATTTAGCAGAATTAAGCTTCAGTTTCCAGGTAATAACGAACTTGGATTGAGCGCGTTGGTAATAGATTAAAAAATACAAATATGTTTCTCCTGTCCGTCCTCTTTGTCTACTCTTTCATATATTTTTGTTTCCAGGTTTCGCACCTTAATACAACGGACTGCAAACTATGGTCTAACAATACCTGATCTACGCTCGAGTTTATTTATTCAAAAATAAAGCAAATTGAGGTAGAGATACGTTATGGACACCGGCGTCAATGATTGATAAAGTATCGTTTATGCGCACCAGGAACAAAAGAGGATCTAAAACTCTCCTTTGGGGGACCCCTAACGTTAGAGGCAGAAGTGGAGAGATAAAAGCTGTGATGGAAACACATATGTGCGATGTGATAAGTATGCAGCAATCCAGTTAACAAAACCATGGGGAAGACCAAGTGCTTCAAGTTTAAAAAGCAGTTCATGAGGCTCATCGAAAGCTTTGCTGAAGTACAAAGAAAGGCATTAATTTGACATCCCCTATCGAGGATTTGTGCAAACTCATGGATGTAATAATGAGTTGGGTCGTAGTTGATGAGCCTTTGCGAAATCCATTTTGATACTGTTAGACAATTACGACTGTCCAGCAATTGATTGATGTGACTGCAGGTGATTTGCTCTATCAATTTACATGAAGAAGTCAAGGAAATAAGACGGTAGTTCTCCACTGCTAGGCATTGAGAACTACCGTAACATTCCGATACGAATACCATTGAAATATGATATAGAACTGAAACCAGGGAGCATATATAATCTTGCTGCAAAACACAGAGAGACCTGAGCGGCCGGTCGCGTCTTCGTTCACAACCACAAAAAGTTCGGGCCTATATGGCTGCCCGAACTTTTTGCATGCCACACACCAACGCCCATCTAGCCCTAAAGCGCCGGTACTGGCATGCCATGTGTACGTAGCACGATCTTGAAACGTCGCTGTATATGACGCCCTCGTTCGCTGATATTCCCAAATTAAAGGTAGAAACGGCTCAGCAGGCAAAATGAGTGAAGCAGCCGAAATTCTCGTCGTCCTTGGAAGTCTTCGAAGAGGAGGGTATTGTTGACGGCCGGCGTTTCGTTTACAGGGTTGGCTCTCGGCGGTGTTCTACGTTAACAATTTCGTGATACGCGGGTACACAAATACTGCTAATCAAACTGCACATCCAACGTGCGTCTCTCTAAAAAACATAAACTTAAAAAGAGAAATGCGCGATGAGGAGACACCCTCCGTTACCCTGAGGAGGGAGGACGTCGTCCTGGGGGGCTATGTTTGACAAATGTTTCGTTTCTCCTAAAAAGAAACGGAAGTGACGGAAGTGACGATATCGCGTCTGATTGTTTAAAGGCTCAAATGACGAAAGTTCCCTCTTTCGTTATTCGAGCCTCTAACCAATCAGACGCGATATCGTCACTTCCGTTTCTTTTTAGGAGAAACGAAACATTTGTCGAACATAGCCCCCTGTTCTTCTCATGCTTCTCGGATTCACTTGGAGGCGCGTCAGTAGAAGGAAGGAGAACGCGCCGTTGGTACATTTTTACTTCTTTTTTTCTTAGAGTGCATTTGCAGGCATTTTCTGTGTGTTCAACGAGCGTAGATCTTTTAGAACACCAACAGCGGTAAGGACGAGGACTAACAGAAGAAGTGGACAGTGCGGGTGTTGTTCTGCTTGGTTATTTTTATGAGTGATATTCGTTTTCCGTTCGCCGAGGTGCTTAGAGGAAAACCTCAACCGACCTAGTTTCAGCAAACAACTGTTGCTAGCACGTACGTTTGGGAGCTCTGTTCGGGTGCATGTTCTCGTAGCGATACTGACCTTAGACTAGCGCCTCACGTCAACTTTGCTTTATATTTCATGATTTCTTGGTTTGTGCGCCTTGATGCTGAATAAAGAGAGTGGTTCCTGTAAAAGCGGCCCGCTGCTGTGAATTGTGCAACCGTCGTGATTGCGACCATGGTTTCAATACTGAGGACATACCAACACGGATAAGATATTGCGGAGTCGAGGCAATTGGGAGTTCGCCTCGCCTAAAGTTTGTCCTACTGTGCTCTCGTCATTTTCCTTCGATAGGCGATTAAATCTCAAGTTTCGCAGCACACCTGGCCCGCTAAAGCGAATATTTGCAGGCAGCGTTTTAATTGTGGGTTATAATTCTCACCCACCTTGCTCGCGGATGTTAGGCGATGAAAAAAAGTATAAAATTCTGCATCTTTATTTAGTTTTTGTTTTGTCCTCTTGATCACTTTTTACTGCACATTGACAGGCGCAGACAGATGTATTGGATTGTGGCTCGTGCACGATGAAACGATAGAACGCCGCTTTCATGGTTTCGTCTTGCGGACGTTGCAGACGAGGATAGACGGTGACGACATAGGAGACGATGCCGCAGGCTATCGCACGTCTGCTCGCACGAGTAGCAGGTAGTGTCAGACGTCAGACTAGACAGACGGGACGTCGTGGCAGACAGACAATAGGCTTGCGAGCCTTTCGTACGAGCAGCCAAGCCAATCCATTAGCAATTGGCGGGGCCATTGATTTGTGGATGAAACTTGGAGCAGGCCTTGACGTCCCACCTAAATTGCGTCTAACGGCGTAAATATTGCGCAAACAAAAAAGATCTTAAATTATAATTTACACAAAACTTATGCCCCACGTAGGACTTTAAAAATAATTTTTGATTAAATGTTTTTTTTTAAATGATATAAAGGAATGCATAAAAACCGGAGACGCTTGTTGACAATTAATGCTTTCGGAACCTCCTCGCCGCTCGTGTTGCAAATTTTCGGCTCCTAAACAACGTGACCCTGATGGAGCAGTTAGAAACACTTTATGCTCTAGGCACACTAGGTGCCTGAGATACTACGTGGAACAATCTCACGGCTGTCGCGCCCATCAAACGCCTTGTTATAGCAGACTGACGTCGTATGTAGGTATTTTAACTTCATTATTTCTAACAAGTTACTTATACACAATGTTTTTCTGCGAAATGTTGAGGCACAAGGCCCTTCAGTTTCAGACACCGCTGCAGTAAATTCTGGCGCGATACGTTAAGAAACCCAATTTCGGGGTCTTTGGAAGCAACAAACGATCCTTTTGGGTCACGCGATATATTTTGGCACACTTAATGTTCTATCAAACGTGCCACGTGCAAAGAAAAGTAAAAATCAGATGAGCGACTGACGTGTTAGCGAGCAGTGACATTTGAGCGAATCGACGTCTTAGCGAATAACGGATATAGTTCCCCCTTCCCCCGCGCTGCGCTTACGCCGTACGCGGCGGCTCATTACAAAAATGTGAACCCACTTGGCTTACCCGTAAACGCCGCTTCGCGGTGGCTGTCTATTCGCTAAAGTGTCATTCGGTGAAACGTTGGCGTTCGCTAAAACGTCATTCGATTAAGTGCGTGTCTCCCGCACGCGCGTATACCCGTCTCTCAAATCCAATGTCCGCGCACTATCAATGCCCACAACTAGGATTAGCAAGGTCCACTTGCTCGTAAACATGTGCTTTCATAACGAGTACACCTTGAAATTCATAGTGATCTACCATAGTACAAACACTGAATTTTTTTTTTATTTACGCTTCAGTGTATAGTGCCAAAAAAAAAATATATATATATATATATATATATATATATATAGGTTTTTTATGTGGTGACTTTCGCAACGACATACCACGGCTCCCGAGAGGTCATCGGCACCCGATTCAGCTGCCGCGTCGTCGGGGGCACTTGCCGCACGCTTGCATCAGCAGTAACCTCATGGCTCATCACTACACCGCGGATACTGCTCTCTCGTCTGGTTACCGCATTGCCTCGCGATTTCACCAGTTCACGACACCGCGAGGTAACCCCACTTATGAGGGTGTGAGAGAATACAGCGCATGATTACCTGGGAGACTGTACAGAAAAACTTCCCAACAGAGCGGCACCAGACTACGAGGACTGCTCCTCGTCTTCGGACCCATCTTAATTAAATAAAAAGTTAGTGTTCTTACCAACCGTTCCAGACCAGTTTAAGTTCGAGTCTAAAAACAATCAAAGACGCTACAATCATATATACTGCCGGGTAGGATGTTTCTCGCTACTGCGTCCTTATATGTGAGCTGCGGTCCAGTGACGTAGCCAGGACTTTTTCCGGGGAGGGGGGGGGGGAGGCGGGGGGTTGGGGGGGGGGGGAGGCTGAGGTGGCTGGGATGTCCATGACTTCGGGGGCGGAAAGGGGGAGGGGGGTCAAAATGCATGTGTATGTAGTAATGTCGGCTGGATGTCGGGCTGGGGGGGGGGGGGGGAACTAAGGCCCATAAGCCCCCCCCCCCCCCTGGCTACGCCCCTGCTGCGGTCGTTCCCCTAAAAGTTGTAACAATAACAAAGTAAAGCGTACAAGCGGCATGCATTATGGCATATAAATATTACTATGCATTTGGTGTATTTCAACAACTGTCAAACATTCAAATTAATTATTCAAACGTACTTAATTATGTACTGCTTAACGTTTCAAAAAGCTCATCTGCTCACCGTCAAAGCTGTCCTCAATCCACATCCAATGCACGTTGTCCAATCAGGTTTGAATGTATCAACCATCAAGCGTAATTGAGACACTCTGGAGGACGAGAACTTATCCATTTCAATGTAACGGGTTGCATTTGTGCTAAAGGTTACTACTCCAAACGTATCGTTGTCAGTGAGATCGTGTGAAATCATCGAACTGAATGCATCTTTCAAAGCGTTCATGCGGCCAAAGTGCTGCAATAAAAAAAGTAAGAGCCACGTTGCGTTGGCTTACGTATGACGTACTTCTACATTTAACAAATAAATCTTGATAGTGATGCTTACCGACATACTCTCGGATAAATCCAGCACAAAAACGGTGAAAGGAACGAAGGACGGATCGCCTATTTGTACTTCCTTGAAGGCCGTGTCAACATTACTCATGTTGCTTGGGTTCGTGGTGCTGGAGAGAAAATAAAAAAGCGTGTGGGTTTATAAAAAAAGAGTATAAGAGAGTCATTCTTTCCGGATATCAAGTCATGACTTGGTGAGCAGTCGCAGAATCTTGAAAGCGAGTATTATATTACTGTTTGACCAGCGATCTCATTAAGGCCTGAGAGAACAAGTGTGCGATATCTAAACTATGTTCATTCATTTTAGAGAGCGAGCTCGAACGATCTAGTTAGAAAGGAAGACTTATGGAAGAAGTAATCATTTAACATTTGATATTGAAGCGCCCTCCCTCTTTCTAGGGTCTTGCCGGCCGCCAATACATCCTAGATACCAAGGAAATGGAACTACATTTTTGGCGGCATCTAAAAAAAGACCAATGTCTGTTTACGAGTCGATCGTTGGACAAGCTACGAGTCGATCGTTGGAAAAAAAAAAATTGTAGCAGGGCAACTAGTGGTAGTGCCGTTGTTCACGTAAAGCAATTCGTCATGGACAATTCGTCACTGCGTCAACTGGTTCAAAAGCGGAAAGGGCGTGGCATGGAACATGTACATGCAGAAGGTAAAGTTTCAAAGACCTCTTTCTCGCACGCCTACTTTAAGGTTTTGAAGCGATTAGTTCTTTTTTTTTTTTCTAGATTCTGCGTTTAAACCAGTTTAGCGAGTTCTCGATGCCTTGTTGCGTTGAAAAGCGTTGAAGACCGTTTGTTGTCCGCCTCCTATTGATTTTTTTCTGCAGCCGGGTTTCCCTATTTTTTATCAAAACACTTTTTGGGTAGAGGTGACTGCTTAGACTTGTCAAGTTTGAACGCTTTTGTTATTTTGGTTTTCTTTTGTTAACTAAAAACTGAGAAAGGTGCCTTTTCGTTATATCGAAGAGAAACCTGCGAAAGCAAAGTTACAACTAATTTATCTAAGCTTCGCGTTGTTGAGACTACGAATAACCAAATTCATGCTCCAGATCACACTGAGATCAACTGTCTCCAGGTGGTTCACGAATGAAGACAAGCGCAGGTGCAAAGGCAGTGGTATTCATTCTAGCACAATTAAAAATCTACGAAATTAGTCAGCGTTTGGTAAAAAATATACCATTCTATTCAGCCCGTTTACGGAAGATACGAAATTGTTCCAGTGAAAAAAGGACTTGGCTTGTGACCAATAGGTTTAGAGCAATATGCTCAACAATAAAAATTAAAACAAACATAACTCATTTCGCCTATTTGTGTGACGAACTGCCATCGAAACGAAGTAGCCTATGACGAATGCCCCCATGTGACCGGGTAGGGTTGCACACTGGTTACGTGCGCTGCCTCAGCGTTGGACTGAGATTCGCGTTTTATCAGAGAAAAGCTCTCGCTGAACTTGTTTAAGTGACCCCGAAAATTCTGCCCCACGGCCTTCTACCTAAGAGGCGCGTCTGACTATAGCTTGAATTCGGGTGTGGCACTCGAAGGCAGATAACCGTTTTTGGCCCATAAGATGCATTTTTGACAAATCAGATATTCATTGTTTTTCTACGACACAAACACACAACGTCATGACAGAAGGCCAAGGCTCAGCACGACAGCGATAGTGCCACCTAGCCTAGCAACTTGCAATTACTCTACTGTACCCTGTTATCTGGTGGCACGCGATTTAACCTTGTTTCACGCTTTGCCATAATTTCTGGCTACGGTGCAACAGTGAGTCAAGTAGGGTGCTTGGGATTTGATCCTTTTCTGGGCGGCTTTTTGTTTCGCGAATGGTTTACCACTCCTACGTGGTGTGCGGTTGACGAAAGAATTGTGGCTCGAGGAATATCAAAGGTAAGACGTAAAGTGCGCGGAGTAACTGGGTACCGGTTGTTTCCGTTTAACATCGCAGTGCTGACGATAAAAAAGAAAAACAAAAACTGAGTGACAGCTTTCGAAGCGGAAGTGTCTTAAACCTGCGGGAGGAAGCCGGCTTCTGAAATAAATACAGTTCGGGGAACGCTCGTGCTACGATTTGATTTTCTGCTCCTCTTGCCTCGTACACTAGACGTAGCGTCCTTGTTCAGCATTATTGAGCTCGATTTGCTCGTTTTAAGGCCGGCATATTGAGATGCAGGTGACGGACGAACGTTGCTCCGCTACTTTCTGGACAAAAGTTTCTCCCTTCCTAAAGAAACACAAGTTACAAGAGCTTTTCTCCTCAGTGACCCTTTTTTTCTTAAGAGTGTGGTATTATAGTTATGTTTTATAGCGAAAATGTTTTCCTTTCTATGTTGTCGCAGAACAAAATCATTATCTGCACCCTATGTCGCAATTCTGCGACTTCATATAGTTGCATTGCCGCCACGAATATAGCGAGGCAAAGCACTGGCCTACAGAGCCTAGATAAGTTGCACGAATCCACAGAATCTCAGTGATGATCCTTAATAAGTGAACATCTGATCTCACCCTTGTAGCAGTTACGATCAAGAACTGAAGAAACTGTTAAGATTCGCTTGCTGTACTGACGGCTAGCTCCAGGTTAGCTCAGCTGGTAGAGCGCTTCGCCAGTATTGGAGAGGTCCGGGGTCGGTTCCCGCAGATGGCGTATATTTTCAGCCGTGACAAATCGCCTAGAAGGCGACTTGTCAGGGTAAGTTCTCAAAAGGGAAGTAGCAAGCTCGTGGAAGACAACGAGTAATGGGACGGGGATAAGCTCAGCTTATCCCCTCCGTTCAGCGGTCATACAGGGCAATGCAATATCTACCTTAGATTTATAACTCTGCCTCTGTTTGACTCTATCTGTTTCTCTTTCTGTCTCTCTCTCTTTCTCTTTCTCTCTGCCGGTTTGTGTGCTTTTGTGGGGACGCATTCTTTCTGTGTTTGTTTCCTTGCTTCCCATTTCAATTTTTGTGCATAGCATGCCAGAGAACTGAGAGGATGTAGTGTAAGGTAGACGCAAAACTCCTTTCAGATTTTCTCAAAATACCGTATTTTGCTCGTGTTGAGCCTGATATATATTTTCTTTGTTTCTGTATCATTTTATATAAATAAAACATAAATGCGCACGAAAAGCATTAAATAGCAAAAACACAAGTGTATTAAAAATCGGGGATTTTAGTAATGGAAAAAGTATGATTTAATTTATCACGGTAAAATTCGACGACTTCCAGTCGTGCACGATTTAAATTCTCCTTAAAACCTCTGTTTAAACCATTTTGATTTCTATTATCTACCATGCTTTGAGCGACCATGCACACAATATGAAGATAAAGCATAACCGCGAGTTCACAAAAACTTCAAGTTGGGGATTCTGGGAGTTTCGAACACACGGTGATCAGTTGATCTCGTTCACTGCGATGAACCAACAGCGCAGAAGCACTAGGAAACTCGTGCGTAGTGCCTTTCATGCACCGCGTGGCAACCAATCACATTGATAGCAGTGAAGAGTAAGCACGAGTCAACAAGAGTCATTCATAGTGTCACGAATGACAATTCATGGGGCAATGATAACTGAAGGAATTAAACGTTTAATATGGAAAATTTGTTCCCAAAACAAAATAGAAAAAGGCTAGCGTCGCAGGTGGCGAAACAGCAGGATCGAACGCTGGGGCGAGACTAATTCCGCTCGCCATGCGGAGTTTTTATGCACCCTCGACGGTTTCTGGAACACTCGGCGTAGAACTTTCGGCACGTAAAACATTCGGAACTCGATTAGACAAGAAATTATTCAAACTTACGAGAACACCAAGGTAAAAGAATAAATAAAAGGACATTCCGCTGACTTGAATCGAGCCTAGACCTTCCGCGCGACAGTCAAGCGCGGTAACCATTCGGCCAGGCACGCGCTCGCTCCGCGACGCGTGGCAATATTATTTTCCATATGTGATTGGTGGATCGCAAGTACAAAGGGCAATTCTACTTCTTGATTTGGTTGACACGGTTGCCGAGATGGACATCGTCGTTTATGTCATGTAGTAAGTAGGAGCCCCTGCAAGGACTAGTCGCTCGCGCTTGTTTCTTTTAATTCAACCCTTTTTGAGAAGAAAAGGCGAGGCACATATACTGGAATTCATACAAAACCTACACATACCTCACGGGGGTGATAATATGTCGATGTTTCACATGCAAATCGTGAACATGTGAGCACAGAAAAAGCTACAAGTGCGAGTTCCGTGCTTTAAATGGCTTGCCGAGTGGTGGACATCTGTTTGTCGAACAACGTCTCATCGACAGATTGTTTCGTATACTAAGACGTTTCACTGACAGTTCGTTTCATCGAAAGGTTCCTGCTATCGTTTCATTGACACATCTTGCGAGGTTTGGTAAAAGGCGTTTCTTCGCGAACATTGCCACATTTGCCGGCATCTGAATAAGCCTAGCTTGCCGAACCCTTGGCGGTTCCGATAAAGAATGGTGCAAGCTCGGACCTGAGATTGTATTAAAGCTTCTCCGAGCAGAGTGACGGGTTTCCGCATTTAGCATGAACTGTTTGAAAGACAAGATAAGGGCTCGCAAATTTGTTCTTGCCCAGTGAACCAAATGAAGCCAGCTATTCAATCCAATCCACTTGGCAAAAACAACACGTTGTTAACAAAACGTCCCAGTTTATTGTGTTCACAAAACAAGTTTCCACGATTCATCACAGTGTCAACGAAACGTATGTCTATGAAATATGTCAACAAAATGTGTGTCCATGAAAAGTGTTCACGAAATGTGTTTCGACGAAACGAGGTGGAGCGCTACCGAGCACACGTGTTTATGCAGTGATATAATATTTCAAGGCCGCATCCTCGAGCATGTAGTTCCCGCTTCGCTCGCACTTATGGTGAAACATAGCTTGCCTTCGGCATACGTGTAGTGCAAACCACTTTTCACGTGATCACAGGCTTGTTCATCACTATTACTTTGGTTTATAGAGTACATTGCGATTCAGCTAGTATTAGAAGAAAACCTACGATACTGGCCACGTGAACTACAGTCAACACAAAATGTTCACATATGCTGCTCGCGTGGGTAAATGTTGTTGTCTTTCAAGAACAATTGAGATGGTGTAAAATCACGTGGCGAAAGTTTGCTGTCAAGTCGCGCTTTCTGGCAAGCCCTCGACTGAAAAGAGTCAGCCGTCAGCACATACATGTTTTTCAGCAACCCAGAGTTAAATTGATTCCACTTGTGCTATTGCAAGCAATAAAGAAATACAGCTTACACCACGCTCGAATGTAATAAAGTATTATGCAAATGCAAACCTTACAACCTGACCTGAACACTACATGTACCAGCTTTAGCTTTCGATCCGTCTAAGAGTGTAAAATGTAGCACTTTTCTAGTCTTCATCAGCGAACGCGATATGTGTACGTACAGAACATTTGACATAACGTCCCACTCCGCTCCCTGAATATTGTTTTTAATATTTTGGCACACATGCAGTTGGTCCGCACAAATCACGCAATTAATATTGCTATATTGCTTAAACGCAGTGATAGTTCATAAAATAAAAGTAATTCATTGGTTGCAGTTATTTTAGCTGTCACTGCACTCAGTGAAGAATGTATTATAGATTATTTAATGGTGGCAGTAAATCTTTGACATTGGCATTACTTTTGTTGAGTTCAAAGCTTGATAATTTTGTGACAGTCCTACGTTGTGCTTACCAAACTATACTTCGTCTCACCCTACGATGGACTAAATGCAAAAGCTACGGACCGCCAGATCCAATCCCGAGCCGCTTAGAAATCGCGTATTGCGCTTTGATGCGCGTATCAGTGCCCGCTTCTCGGATCACTGATGGGGATGGGCGGACAGTCGTTCGAATCGAAATAGCACTGAGTGACTCAACAATGTTACCTCGCAAAAAAGAGGCTGTTTGCAGTGTCGAAGCTATAGAAATGATGCAGCGTTTTTGGGTTTGGAGCATTATTCGTCCATTCCTAATCAATGCTAGGCATGTCATAGCGTAGCGATGGACTAAGGGCTTTGGCCCTAAGGGCTTCGGCCCTTAGTCCATCGTAGGATGAGACAAAGTATAAATATCTGCAAAAGCTGAGTCTCATTTTTTAGCTCTCACAGTCAAAATAAAAGTCGTAGTAACTTAAAATGAGACACCTGACCAAAAGAAAATAGTTTGCTTTTACTTCTTGAAGAATTCAATTCATCAAGCTATCTTTTCGGAAACCCAGGTCTATTGCGTCATCACCGTTTTGTGTAAATCTAGAAAGCGCCAACACGTCCACGAAAAAACGGCTGACATGTCAAACAAACCTGAATACGTTGAAATATGCAAACGGCCTCCGAGATGCCCGGGTTGATAAAAGCGCACCTCAATTGGTAATTACTTGGCCCATCTGTTCTATTTGTCGTGCATGTGCCTCCCCATTAGCTCAGGACGATTTTCGCGTTTTCTTCTGACCTCATTTGCTGGAGACGCGAGCTATATCGTAGGCAACTGCCCCTTTGCACGAGAACTAGTGCAGCCGGGCCGCGTTCCACACAAAGCTTGCGTATCGAGAAACAAATGAACGGCCAGGGATGTCCATTTCAGAAGAAATAAACATACCCAACTGTATCGATGTGCCCACCACACACGGTTTATTGCGTTCATGCGAAGGCCCGGAAGGCAATCTCATTGCCATCTTTTCATTCAGAATCACACTAACCAGCAGTGGGATCGCACATTGAAGGCGAAGCTTAAGCGTCCTCCAAGTTTTTCACCACGTTGTTGCGCTCACGCTCGTTCAGTTCTCTGCAGGTCAGTAAATAAGCTGAGGTTTTCGAAGCGTTCCAACGCTTGTGATTTTTCAGTTTTATCAGGGCAGTAAATAAACCTCAGAGGTTCTTCACTATATTTCAACGCTAGCAATCATTCAATTTACCTGTCTGCCCTGCAAGACGTGGCCCTTCAAATAGTCCGATATTTTCTTTCTGACCGGCAAGTCCTGCTGTGCCCGGTTTTAGACTTTCTGAAATTTGATTGCGTTTAGACATGCTGCACTAAGCTACGCTCACCCCTAAACTGAGACTGCTAGGGGAACTACGTGCCCGCCGGACATATCAGCCGCTTCCCATTCATTACCTGACCCAGTTCTCTGCGCGTGGCTATGAGTGGGAGCGTGATCACGTGGCGAAGCATAAATCTAGGACTGGTCCAATGAGGACGTAGCTTCCACCGTAGTCTCAGCTTAGGCGCGAACGGAGTATAGTCAGCGCGCAAGATGACCACCCAACTTCGGCTTCCCGAGCAGTTGGCGTTTACAAGACGGCCGCTGCCTTCATTGGCATCCTAGCTTGAGACCCTATGGCGATAGACCAGCGTGCACCAGCACGCGCCTCGAAGCTCCATCGAAGGCTGCCCGTACGTCGAGGAGCTGGAACCTCCTTTATTCAAAGCAGGAGCTTTCGGTGAATCGCAGTGCTGTGAAATTAATTTTAGAGCGCTGATCTTAGGCGCCCGTTTTCGGCTTAAATGGCGTAGGCGTCCCCGTCGCCGTAACCGCGCGGTGCATTATGGGACAATACACATGAGGCACCGCGCGTACGTTTGTGCACGGTGCCGAAATGTCACCATCCCGAAACGTCGCACAGGAGGGGAAGGTGGGAGGAGGAGGGGGAGGAGGACGACGAGGGGAGGGGAGGTGGAGGAGGGGGAGGGGAGGGAGAGTAGAAGTGAGGGGGAGGATGGAGGAGGAGGGGGAGGAGGTGGAGGGGGAGGAGGGGGAGGAGGATGAAGGAGGAGGAGAAGGGAGGAGGAGAAGAAAGAGGGAGGAGGAAGAGGTAGGAGGAGAAGAGGGGGAGGAGGTGAGGAGCAGGGGAGGAGTAGATGAGGAGAGAGGTGGAGAAGCATACCGTCCCCTCCGAACCCTCCCCTCCTCCTCCTCAAGAGCTGCACTCTAATTCGGTATTTCATGGACTTGTAAACGTTTTTCTTTTTTTTTCGGTGTTTTCTGTTAAGAAATTGTTTTCATCATGAACGCTTGTGTCCTCAACAGCAGCGGTTGAGCCGACATTTTCCTCCTACTACAATTAACTATCTCAAATGTATCCTTCCACGGATTTTACGTTTTCTTCAATACCATTTCTTGTGTGTTTTGAAAGATAAGTGCCATGTAGGGATTTGTTTTAATATTGTTGTTTCTCTGCAGCTTTTGTTAAAATATTTAAAAAATGAGTAGTATTTTTGTTCTGCTTTGGTGTCTCCAATTTTGTTAAAAAATAGGGAAGGAAGAATGCAGTTTTGGTGTAAGTTACTTTTGAAAAGTAATTTGTTAGTTACAAATATTTTGTCAAATATGTATTTAACTTACAGCAAGCAACTTAAAATCAAAGTATCGCGTTACAGTTACAGTTACTTCGTAATAGTAATTTAGTTACTTTCAAAATACTTCCGTTTTTTTTTCTTAATTTAACTTTGAAGGTATTCATTACAACACACAACGCCTGCGATTTATATATAATACCTTCCTCTTCCTCTGAAGAGCTCGATTATTCCCTTTTATCAGCTGACAGGCGAGGGAGATATCGATGAACAGACGGGTCTAATGCAATAATAGGAAGGAGAAAAGAAGGCTAAACCATTTGAAGCTGAATAAAGCGGGAAAGACCGCTGGTAGCAAACAAAATAAAGAAAGGAGTGAACAAAAACAACACAAAGTAATTTCGGAACCCGTGCCGCTTTTTTCAAATTTCTGATATGCAACGCAAGAAAAAAAAAAATCTCGACCGTGGATTGCGGGCTTATGGCCCAAAGCAAAGGCAGTCGACAAGTGGAGACATTTTCTTTGGCCCAGGTCCGACACTTTCACAAAGAAAGCTATCGCAGCGACTGATGCGGCACCGGCCGCAGAGGCTCTCGTGCAGCGTTTAATAGTTCACCGTTTTACGCGTCGCGTATTTCCGGGATGTGGCTCAGTCGTATGGCTGAAGACACGGGGGAGTTCGAAGAGAGCGGAAAGGGTGAAGACGGTGCGAAAATGCCACGCACAAAAAGGTTGATATAAAGCAAATGCCAAATTATCTTTTCCGCGCGATGAAAAAGAAAAAAACAGAAGTAGAAAAAGTCATGAGTCATTCCACTCTGTGAAGGTGGATGAACAGCGAAGCTGTTTAACTCACAACACAGACCCGCCCGGAGAGCCCGGAGTAAACTAGACGCGCGCGACGGGACCGCCACCCCGAGAGAGCGGTAGGAAAGGAAACTATGCACGTAAGCGATTTGAACGACGACAAAGAGAGGGTGGTTGAGCGTAGACATTGCCGACGCGGGTCGCACAGCGGACAATTTCTGAGAAAACTTTTTTATCTACATGAGAGTCTACTGATCTTAAAAACGGTGCCTATTGATAAGTAATCTACAAAATTGACCTATTCGTGAATTACCCAAGCATCAAGAAGAATGCAGGGGATGGTGTTCTCAGAGCCGTTTATTGAGAGAGTTCGGCCATACATTGGTTTGAATAGGCGAGCATCTCGGGCCAACCACAGGCCGCGAAACAGCCCCTAGCGGTGGTCGCGTGCTCTAAATTTGTGCCACGACTATAGGCCTCCTGCGCTGAAGCTTCGAACAAACTGTAGCGCCCTCCTTTTGGGTAGTACAAGCTCAACTGATTGAGCCTCGCACTACTTATGGCACGTTGGTTGAGCTTTTTTAATTTTGTCTTGTGCTGAAGAATGAAAAAACACCTTTGGACGCAAAAAATCGGCCAGACTCAACGCCGCAAGACAATCAAAAGTGCCAAATTCATGACACCACCGCTAGGGTACGCGTCTCTTATCTCTGGGTGGTGACGTCAAAACACCTGTGAAGCGACGCTTTAATTTTTCTTTTTCTTTGTCATGTCTACTTTGGAACGCGCGGAACGGCTGTTCTTGGCTCACGCGCTTAGCGTCTTAGCTTTGACGGCGTTCGAATTTGTGTTGTTTCTTTGTATTTTAATCGTGATCTCGCGCTCGGCACCAGAGCTGGCACGCTTCTGCATGCGTGGCAGTTTGAGACGCTAAAGTCTGTACTACCCAAAACAAGGCCTTTTCGCAGCACCCCCTGGGCAACGCAGGAGGCCCATACTTCGTTTCACCTTATGTGCGAGCGAAGGCAAAACTGGAAGCGCGAGCACGGAAGCTCCGTGCGTTCAGGCTTTGCTCGAGCGCGCGAGCTGGGGAGAAATGCAAAAAGCGCTGGTCTCGCGCTTCTAGCTTTGG
This sequence comes from Ixodes persulcatus, assembly GCA_013358835.2. Lineage (NCBI taxonomy): Eukaryota > Metazoa > Arthropoda > Arachnida > Ixodida > Ixodidae > Ixodes > Ixodes persulcatus. The sequence continues at coordinate 30,624 of JABSTQ010008632.1, read as the reverse complement.
CTTCGCTCGCAGGTAAAGTGAAACGAAGTATAATTTGAGCCGTGCCGAGCGGAACTCCGCGTCTCAAGACGCTCGCGCACCCCACCCTTTGCACTGCTTTCTTTCAGCCATTCTCAGGACGCTGTTCTACCAGTGCAGACAAAGGCATGGGCACGAGCGCGTGGCTTTGGAAAGTGCCTCCTATGCACGAGGTCTCGTACAAACAATAGCGTTTCGCTGAGCTAGGCTCACGCGCCTGTGCCTTTGTCTTAACTGTCGACATTTGTGAGATGGAGTAGAGGTCTCCTGATTGGTCGACGCTGTGTCACAAATTTAGTTTACGCTCTAAGCGTGGGGGGAATATTCGGCGCTGGCGGCGGCCTTTGCTCCGCCTATTGTCCAAACTCTCCTAATATACGGCTCTGGGTGTTCTACGTGCCGCACGTGCCGGCGTCTGCAGCAGTAACTGTTCTAAAGCAAAAGCCTAAAACAAATGCCACGTTGCACGCGCGTTCATCAACGCTTTATTTCGGTAATGTACTTCCAATATTTTATACGGGGAAGGCGTGCACGTGCGGCGCATGCGGTGGTGTGAGCGAAGAGTTTTTAGAAACTGTCAACGTTACTAAAATACTCAGTTGGGAAACTCGCCCTTAAAACCTGGTTCGTTGGCGTCCACCGAGACCGACCTAATACAACAACAGCGCCACCATTGACGCAAGGAAACCGGTGGATCATCGTTGGGACCGATTACCTCACAAGGTACGCCGCGACAAAAGCTCTCCCGTCAAGAACCGCTGTGGAAGCAGCCAAGTTCTTCGTCGAGGCCATCGTCCTTAAACACGGTGCCCCCAAAGTACTGAATACAAGCTGGCGGTCGTCGTTTTTGGCACATCTATCTCAGAAAATTCTCCGGCTCAGCCACATCAGCAGTCGTCGAACGACAGCGTACCATCCACAGACAAACTGGCTGACCGAACAGCTAAACACGATCATCGCCAACATGATCGCCCTGTACGTTTACACGGAGCACAAGATGTAGAACGTGTTCTTACACTACGTCACGTTTGCCTACAAAACCGCAGTTCAAGCGACCACTGGAGTTACGCCTTTCCAGCTGGCGCATGTTTGGAAAGTAACAACCATGTTGTACGCGATGCTGCTCCACGAGCCAGCTGACGATTGGAGCGACGACGCGCCGGTCGTTCCTCAACAAGCCGGAGAAGTGCGCCAGCTCGCCCGACTCCGGAGTCAAGACCAGGAATGTGTCGACGCTGGCTGCTCCAATCTTCGTCTTCGGGACGTTCACTTCCAGCCCGGAAACAGGATGTGGGTGTGTGCACCCAATCGTCACCGCGGCCTCAGCGAAAAAACTCTTGAAACGGTACTTCGGACCGGACAAGATACTTCGTCGCCCCAGGAATCTCAACAACGAAGTGGTGCCCGACGAAATGCAAACATCACGACGCCGACCACTACCCGAGGTGGTTTACATCGTTCAACTTAAGCCGTTCTACGCTCGGTAACACTAAGGACTTTTAGTTTTCCAGAAAACATTTTTAGCTTACAATTGTTTTTTTTTGTTCGGTGTATAGATGAATGTTTGCAACGGGCGGTAGATTGCGCCGCCAAGCCTAAGTCTAAGAAGACAAACATGATTCCTCCCGGCCTTGTAGAAAATATTTGTCCCTCTAGCTATCCCCAGGCAGTGTGGGATACCATCAGTATTACCTTTGGGGGATGAGGCAAAAAAACAAAAAAAAATATCTCCCCCCTGAGATGGGGAACGATAAAAAAACGGACGAACACAACAAAATCTCTAGAGAGATTTTGTTGTGTTCGTCCGTTTTTTTATCGTTCCCCATCTCAGGGTTTCCAAGATGTCGATTAATTACCAGCTCGCCTGCACTCTATCACTGCTTACAAATCTCCCCCCGCCTCTTCCCCTCGGGATGGAGTCACCGATTTTCCTCTGGTCAAACCTTGTCGGTGTTACCCCAGCACCAGAACAACTGGGAGACAGGGTTGAGACTTGGGGCCGGAGCTACGCGGGGGAGAGTCCTAATTTTCCTCTTTCCCGGCTGTCCCCAGATGTGCTAGTTAGTTGTGTATCATTAAATGGTTTCTAGATAATTTTCACCAATCTTCGAATCGCCTCTTTATGACCGTAATCCACTTCTCTTCCGTAGTTCTGTCGTCGCCAGCGAAACCCAGGGCCCCGACCAAATCCTTTACCCCTCCAGGGAATGCACGACGAAGCCCGGTGCACTTCGAAACCAAATGCTCTAGTGTTTCGTTCTCATTATGGCAGGCAGCACAAAATGTGCTTGTCTCCTGAAATTTAGCCCTCTACGTCCTTGTCTTCAAAACTCCTCTTCTCGCCACAAATAATAAAGAACTTCCCAATGAATTGTCGAACATATTTTCCTTTCTAATGTCATGTTTTTGTGTCCGGTAAATTGTTAGAGCAGAGGTTTCCTGCATTATAACCTCCTTGTTTCTGCCTCTTTTATTCATTTTCCACTGGAGTAGTCTTCTCAGCCTCATCACTAATGTGTAGGTATTTCGGGTTCGGTATGAATATTTTGGGTTTAAACTTTTAATGAATAAATATTTTAATACCTTCCGTGTCTGCCGCGTATCATTCATTTTGGTCAACCTTTGTTCGAATTTCAACTTATTAATTGCGTCCATGCTCTCAAAGGACGATCAACCCATGTCCCCCAATACTTCTTCACTTGGTGCCTTTCTCCGTGCTCCCAGTGCCAATCTGCCTACGCCTCTTTGTCAATTTTTAATCCTGATTGAACATCTGATTTCATACACAGTATCCCATTTCCAAAGTACAGTCCTCGTACCATCACTCCTTTCCATATACCTCTGATTACTTAATATATATTTTAGTTTCATATTGTCTTGAGCTTCAAAATATATAATTTATTTCTCTCTTCTAAATATATTGTCATGTTCCCCTAGATATTTCCTTCCATCATGAGCCAGACTCCCAAATATTTGTGTTATCCTACATGGTCTATTATAATGCCCAAAGTGTCCCCTTCCTTTTCACATATTAAAGTTAGTTACTGTAACTTATCCTGGTTATCTGGTTGGGAGCTGAGACGAAAGGAACTAGCTCGGACAGCGTTTTGGTTCGAACTGCTGATACTTTAATTGCTCGCGCTGCAGAAGGAGCTGAGCCTCGTCGTCTTCGTTCATGGCGTTGGCTGGCTTTGAGTGTCGCTACAAGGCTCCCCCCTATAGAGGCGTAGGCCCTGGAAGAGTCCATGTGATGTGCTTAGTTCTTGTTGCAAGCGCCGAAGGTGCTGACGGGGCAGGAGCAGTTGCAGGAGATGCAGGAGATGCAGGAGATATGGCTGCTAGGTAGGCCGGCTTGACACGGTCGGTCGTGACTACGTCACGACGGCCGTTGATGTCTAGTGTAAAGGTCGTGGCTTGCCGATCCAGCACTCTGAACGGGCCGTCGTAGGCCGATTCCAATGATCGACGGACCTGGTCGCGACGTAAGAAAACATGCGAGCATGTCTCAATGTCTTGGCTCACGAATACGTCTCGATGGCTCCGTTGAGCTGGAAGCACAGGCCGGAGGAGACTAAAGGTTTTTCGTAAGTCGTCGACGTTGCCGGTGGGGTCTTCTCTTGACTCGGAGGGAAACGAAGAGAAGAATTCGCCAGGTAGGCGCAGTGGTGTGCCGTAGACTAACTCGGCTGTAGAACAGCCAAGATCTGCCTTGAGCGCTGAGCGAAGGCCTAGGAAAACGAGGGGAAGGTGGTCGGCCCAACGTTCCCGCGGCTCGTAGGTGGCGAGAGCTGCCTTCAACTGGCGGTGCAGCCGTTCCACCATGCCGTTGGCCGAGGGATGATAGGAGGTGGTGTGAATGTGTCGGACACCCAGGACGGTGACGAAGGCGGCAAAAAGGCAGGATTGAAATTGCCGTCCCCTGTCGGTGGTGACTACAGCAGGGCAGCCGAAACGGGACACCCGGCCGTCGATGAAGGCTGTAGCGACTGTCTTTGCTGTCATGTCAGGGACTGGAATGCCTCGGGCCATCTGGTGAATCTGTCTACACACGTCAGCAAATAGCGGGCTCCCCGTGATGATGGAAGGGGTCCCACTAAGTCTATGTGGACGTGTGCAAACCTGGAGTCCGGTGGTCGGAAGGGTGAGATGGGGGTGATTGTGTGTCGCGTGATCTTGACGCGTTGGCACTGCACGCACGTTCGTGCCCAGCAACGGACATCCGCGTTCATGCTGGAACAGAAAAAACGAGCAGTTATTTGTTTCTGTGAAGCACGGATTCCTGGGTGGCTCTTGTTGTGCAGGTTGTTGAAAAGAGCGTGACGAAATGCTGGTGGTACGAATGGTCGGGACACACCAGTTGTCGTCTCGCAGGTAACTGTTGTTGGAGAAAAGGGCAGAAGAACGTCAGCAAACTTCAGTGATCCAGGAATGACACGCAAGCGTTGCTGCTCGGGATCGTTTGCTTGAGCGGTTGCCAGCTCCTCCCAGTCCACCGGATCTGCTGAAGAAATAGCACTGACGCGGGAGAGTGCGTCAGCAGCAGCGTTTTCATGGCCTTTGACATGGCGGATATCGACGGTAAACTCTAATATAAAGCAGAGGTGCCGGATGTCACGTGCTGTGTGGTCGCTGTGGTTTCGTTGGAATGCGAACGTCAAGGGCTTATGATCTGTAAGAACATGGAACTTCCGGCCCTCGAAAAAGGGGTGAAAGTGTTTGATGGAAAGGTACACTGCCAGAAGTTCGCGTGCGAAAGTACTGTATTTTTGTTCTGGGTTCTTGAGTTTGTGGGAGAAAAATCCGAGAGGCTGCCAGCCATTGACATTCTGCTGAAGAACCGCACCGACCGCTACGCTTGATGCGTCGGTGGCGAGTCGTAGCGCTGCGTTTGGAACAGGGTGAATGAACATTACAGCGTCAGCGAGCGCCTTTTTCGCTGAAGAAGCAGGCGCTGCATCTTCGTTCCACTCAAGAGGCGCAGAGGGTTCTTTCTTGGTGGCGAGAAGATCCATCAACGGCTTGATCAGTTGCGCACAACTCGGTAGGAAACGGCGATGAAAATTTAGGAGACCTGGAAATTCGCGCAGTTTCTTCACAGATGTTGGCTGCGGAAAGTCTTGAATGGCCGTAACTTTTGCATCTAAGGGTTTGATGCCTTGCGGTGTTACCTGATGTCCCAGAAATTCGATGGTCGTCACGCCGAAGGGGCATTTCTTCTGGTTGATGACCAACCCGTAGTCATCGAGGCGGGTGAAAAGAGCGCGCAGGTGCTCCTCATGCTCGGTCTCTGACGTGCTGGCGACCAAGAGATCGTCGAGGTAAGCAAAGACGAAGTCTAGACCTCGGGTGACCTCGTTGGTGGTACGTTGAAATGTCTGGGCGGCATTCAGCTAACCGAACGGCATCCTCACATACTCAAAGAGGCCAAATGGTGTGGTGATGGCGGTCTTTGGGATGTCGGCCGGCTCCACCAGAATCTGGTGGTATGCCTTCACCAAGTCGATCTTGGAGAATATCTGGCAACCAGCCAGGGTCGTGGTGAAGTCCTGCATGTGAGGAAGTGTGTACCGGTCCGGCTGGGTGTTGGTGTTGAGGGCACGGTAATCACCGTATGGTCTCCAGTCGTCGGCAGTTTTCTTGGGGACCATGTGTAGTGGGGAGGCCCAGTTGCTCGATGATGGTCGAACGACGCCAAGTTCGAGCATATGCTCAAACTCGCGACGAGCAATGAGTAGGCGTTCTCCAGACGGCCGTCGAGGACGAGCGAAAACAGGGGGACCAGAGGTGACGATGTGGTGAGTAATGGTGTGCTTCACCGGTGACTCCCTTGTGTGTGGCCTCGTAAGGTTCGGAAAATTCGCGAAAATTTTCTCATAGGCCGTTGATGGTGAAAACGCTCTAAGTCTTGTTGCCGTGGTCGTAGAGAGCACGCCATTCACCGAGAGGCGTGTCGTCAGGTAGATGAGGCGTCGTGAATGAATGTCGACGGCCAGTTTGTAGAAGCTGAGAAAGTCCGCTCCCAGGATAGCCTGCTTGATGTCGGCGACGATGAACAGCCACCGGAATGTGCGGCGCAGTCCAAGGTTTATTGTAAGGGACCGCTGACCGTAGGTGGCGATAGGTGAGTTGTTGATCGCTTGGAACGGGGAGGTATTTTGCTTGCGTTGTCGGTCCAAAAGAGAGGCCGGTAGAACGCTGACCTTGGCTCCTGTGTCGAGAAGGAAGCGATGGCCAGCTACCTTGTCAACGACATAAAAGAGGCGGCTTTCCTGTCTACCGGTATCACCTGCCGCCGCCAGTGTCCGGTCTTCTAGTTTTCCACCGAAGCGCAGGGTTGGGTGCACCTGCGGGCACGGTTGCCGAAGGTACGGTGGTACCAACACCTGCCCGAGTCAGAGTCGACCTGACCGCTGTTGGAGGAGTGGCGCGCTCTACCGAACGTGAGTGGGAGCGTGGGCGCCGGCGGGAGTGGGACCGTTGCTGGCGACGTCGTGATAAGGGTGCGAGGGTGGCAAGCTGACGACTCAGGGCCTCAATACGGTCCTCAAGGCGCGAAAGTCTAGAGTCTTTAGATGTTGTTGCGGGCGTTCTATTGGCGACAGCGCTGATGCCAGGGGCCCGCGAGTAGTCGGCGACACAGTCGGCAAGCTCAGCGAGCTTGTCGAGCGACATGTCTTCCGCGGCCGCCAGAACCGGGACCATGGTCGACGGGAGCTGTTGTAAAAACAACTCACGCATAAGGTGGTTGTTGGGGTCTTGGTTCTGGGTTCCCAGCAGCTGACGCATTCGGTGGAGAAGCTGGGACGGGAAGGAGTTGCTGAAGCATGCTGCGCTCCGACTCGGTCTTGCGGTCAAGAATCGCGGCCTTCAGTTGGTCGAAGGGGCTGACCGGATCCGGAGTGGCCAGAATGTCGGCTAGCTCCTCGGCGACGTCGGCTGGCAAGGAGGACACGGTGTGAAGGTACCGCGTCTCCTGGCTCGTGATTTGCCGGAGACGGAACAGGGCCTCAACTTGCATGAGCCATGCGATCGGATTTTTCGGCCAAAATAGTGGCAGCCGAAAATTCTGGATCACTGCCAAGGGTGAATGAAGGGCGTCACCGTCAGGAGCGTTGGACGTGCCGGCATCCATTGGAGCAGCAGGGTTTGAAAGAGCGAGTCCGATTCTGGGTCACCAAATCTGTAGGGAGCTGAGACGAAAGGAACTAGCTCGGACAGAGTTTTGGTTCGGACTGCTGATATTTTAATTGCTCGCGCTGCAGAGGGAGCTGAGCCTCGTCGTCTTCGTTCATGGCGTAGGCTGGCTTTGAGTGTCGCTACAGTATATTCTCATGTTCCCTTAGATATTTCCTTCCATCATGAGCAAGACTTCCAGATATTTGTGTTATCCTACATGGTCTATTATAATGCCCAAAGTGTCCCCTTCCTTTTCACATATTAAAGTTAGTTACTGTAACTTATACTGGTTATATGTCAAAAGTACTATGTCATCCGCATGCATCAGTCCTGGTATTACCTGTACTACATTTCTCCCTCCTCCCTTATAACTCACATGAAAACCTAAGTTGCTATGCTCTGATTTTTTTTTTCCATTTCACTGAGATATATCATGAAGAGCAGAGGTGAGAGTGGACAGCCATACCAGAACCCCTTTTTTATTTGAGCGGGTTGTGTAGTTTCCGCTTCCTATGTTTTAACTACATTATTGTTTGTGTGCACCTGCTGAGGAAAGCTAACCCAACTTGCATCTAAGTTATACTCCTTCAGTTGACCCCAGAGTTTTTCCTGGCTCACAATATCGTACGCTCCCTTGATGTCCAAAAGAGCGAACCATAAAGGAGCTTGCTCCTCCATTGCTTTTTCTATACATTATGTTGCATCAGGGCAACGTACTTTTTTGAAGGGGGAATATTGCCGCAGGCATAATCGATAAAATACGCTTCTCGGTTCATCTAGATGATTCGTGTACATACTCTTACCCCAAGCGTAAACGATAAGGAGGCCACAATAACTTTGTCTAGTCAGTAATCAGTCTCCCCGTAGCTTTTTCAAGAACATTCTAGGTAGAATATTCGAGAAGACAAGCATAGTATCGAGCGCCGTATTGATTCATTTACTGATTCTCTCTCGCGAAAGCCAGTTATGCCGACGAACCGTCGCTTTCCGCTGCCACAGAAGACGCTCGGTGCTGCTTTTTTCACTTATGTTATTTTTTGTTTCTGGCACAATTTTGCCTCCAATAAATTTTTAGCTTATTCCGTTTTCTCCTGCCTCATCGTCTGTCATTGGTGATAATATGGTTGAGCTGTGCCTTCATTGTTTTTTTAGTTGAAGTGTACCTCTCGCTTATCCCGATCACTATCTTCTTTATGTACTGAAAGCTTTTTTACAGAGTTGGTGTCACCACAGGAAAGTTGTGCGCTTGTGGGTGTTTGGTGAGAAGAGTCACCAATCACCATAAAGCCTCAGCCCACTGTGTGTTCCGACCGCCTTCATGCCTGGCTGTGCGAGGTGTGCCTGTGCTAAGAAAAAGGGGCTCCTTGCGGTTCTGCCAAATCCTGGGGTAGGTTTCCTTCAAGGGCCGCTGGTTTAGGAAACACACCGCCCCAGCCCACGCTTTGCACAGACGAGGTGTCTTGCGCTGGCTCGCTCAGGACGATTTGGTCAGTCGCTTTTCCTTCCTCTGTTTTCTTCTGCCTTTCTTCTCCATCCCTCTTCTCAACCTCTCATCTTTTAGGTGTAACAAATTTTTTTTGAAATGAAGAAGAATTATATAGCCCATGGGTGTTAAATACCACAAGGCTGAGGCATGGCGACACCATATACATTACAATAAAAATATTTCTCCGCAAATATGCAACGGCCTTGGCGCAAATAGGCTTTCCGTAGTTGGAACGACTGGATGCGCAGAATCCTCGGAGCTTTTCCTTTTGAATAGACAAAACCTCACCAGCCATCTTCGTTAAGCCGCCGCTCCGAAAATGCATAGAGGGAACTTTAGTCTTTCTGCACCAGGAAGAACCCCGCTGGAGCTTTGCGTGTGCAGGGCACCAGGCGACACGAGCAGTCTCGTGCACTGCCGGCGGCCTCATGCGAATTAAAGTTATGGCGGCGTCACGCATGCCTTGAACGCTCAGCGAGATTGGTCTATTGAGACAATAGATGGCAACAATAGATGACTGTTGCCATCTACGTTTGCCGACATCTGGAGCAGTAGTCGAGATAGTTGTCTCTACTGACTCGACAAACCCGGTATCTCGGTGTGCCCGTGGCAGCCCTCTGCCTTGGCACTGCATGATTCCCCGACAGCGTGAACAGTGTGATCCTCGTGCATTCTCTTAGATGCGTGGTGCCTACACCGCTAGGAGAACGTTTATCACCGTGGGTGCGCTGGCGTAAATGAATGGAGAAGAATATATTTTTCCTGGTAAAGCGTTGTTTGACACCAACAACTGGCATGTTTGCAGCCAGGCCAGCAATGGCCGTGGGGAGGTGACTCGCACCCCAAATGTCCCTAGATAGCTTTGTCACATTTTGATGACTGCATTGTATGTGCTTCCAAGAATGGGACATTAGTAATAAAAAATATAGCAACTAATTCAAAATATATATTAAACATATTTTTAATGAATCTGTATATGATTGTTTTATTTCATTATGACTGTAATGCTGCCTGACAACTTGTGAACTTGCGAAAATGGTAAGACTAAAGGCTGTCTCACAGTGCATTTTTGAGAATGTATTTGTAAACTGGAAAAACGAGTGAGCTCTAAAACGTTGTCTCAGTGCAGTACTTCTCGGACTCTGCTCCGCGGACTCTCAGGGGTTCATGGCAACACTGTGGGGGATACGCACTTATCCGGGGAGCACACTAATGAAGACATATAAGGTACTGAAAAGGTTGAAATCACCGGACCAAACGTCTAGGTAGATATAAGTATAGTTTTCGCAAGTCACACTCCGCTCTTTCTGGATTCTAGTTAAAGCGTACTTTTAAAAGTATTTAAGAAAGCAGTCAGATATGCGTACTTTGTCCGGCCTTTACTGCAGAATGTCAAAGACACTGAATGCTATTTTTATTAAGTTAGACTGACAACTTCAGATTTTACTTATTTAAGGAAACTAAAAGTACCTCGATGTACGAAACAAATATTTGTCACATTAAAATGTTTCAAGGGGGTCCACGCAAATCCACGAAAATACGTTCGGGGTCTGCAGCGAAACAAAGTTTAAGAAGTGCTTCCCAGTTTAAGAAGTGCTTCCTAGTGTAAGAAGGTCGGTGTAGAAGGTTAAGTGCCTGCTTCTGTTCAAATAAAACTATTGAGGGATCTTCAAGTTTGTGCTACAGGGTACATAGGGGTATTTCACATCTTTTCTGTTTTCTCTTTTCCCAGGAGAAAGGATCCGACCAAATCAATAAGGGTATTGTGCACACCGGTGAGGACGCCTTTAGCTCTTCTGCGAAAGCGGTCACAATTAAAGACCTCAGCATTGATGTTGCAAATCTGAAACAAGCCTTTCAGCTGTATACTCCGGATGTTAGGAACACACCACCCTGGAACATGCCATCAGTGTTTCACGCGCGAGAATAGTCACAGTTACATTGCGGCAATGAACCTCATTGTCAGTTCCAGGCCTTCAATCAGACGAGGCAATGTTTCCTGCGATATCGATGTTGCTCAAAAGTTTTTAGCTGCTGCACCACAAATTGAGGGGATCCAGGTTAACACTTACTCAATTTCTAAAACTTTGGAACGCTTGAGGTTGCAGCATTAAATCAGAGATGCTATATTTTTGCATGATTTTGTGCGGAGTCAGAATGTTCATTAACCACGACGTTTGTTTTATTGTTTTCTGGTTTTGTGATTTATGGTTCTATGTGCATCACCAAAAGACATAGGCATGGTTGCATGTTATTACTTCTAAAGGTTTGGTCTATACAGCATGAAAGAATCGTATTTTTGATTGTGAGCATAGCATGATGTAGCTTGTCGCTATTTCAGCGATTGCTACTTTATATATGATAGAACTCCGCCACGAGGAACGAGCCGTACACCATGGTTGAACAAAACCAAGCAAGAAAAGACGATGTTTATAGGGATGGCGTTATGTACAAGAAAAAACAAAGATTGAGTTTCTTCACGTTCCCCTATAATGCCGTCAAGTCATTGGTAAATAGATTCCATGGGGTATACAAGTTGAACGAGTCTCATAATGATAGTACCATTAGGAAGACGCATCATAGCAGCTCGGATGTTCCCGTCTCGTCCAGCCAATGCTTCTATGACTTCTCCCGTCTTCCAAAGTGGTCGCGGTTGGAGATTCTGGTAGAACAACACTAGTGTTCCTTTCCTCAGGGCACTGGAGGAAGTCGGCATCATGAAATGGGCAGATCATAGCCTGGTCAAGTATCCCCTCTTCCATCTACGCCAAAAAGGATCTGCCATCTTTTGACGGTAACGCCACCGCCTGTTATATTCTCCTTCAAGGGAAAGCACAGGCTCCACGCTGGTGCTGGTCGGAAGTGCAGTAAAACGATTTCCTACTTGAAAATGGGAAGGGGTGAGTGGTTTCGTTTCGGTGGCTTTGGTGTAGACGTATGTAACAGGCCTAGAGTTTATTACAGCCTCAATTTCAGTTAATACAGTCGTCAGTTCTTCGAAGTTGGAGTAGCTGTTACACAAAACGTTATTGAGCGAGGACTTGACCGACCGGACCATCCTCTCCCAGAACCCACCCCACCAAGCAGCTTTCTCGATTATAAACTTCCACTGTATCTGCCGATCAGCGAAGTAGGCTTGTATCTCCTTTACACGTTATGTTCCCCACAGTTTCTTCAGGATCCTTGAAACACGCTGAAACGTTTTTGCATTGTCAGAGAAGATAGCTCGGCACCCTCCTCTTCTTGACACAAATATTCTGAAGGCCATCAGGGAGTTGGGGGTGGACATGTCGGTCACTAGTTCAAGGTGAATGGCACGGGAAACGGCATAGAGAAAATTAGGATGCAAGACTTCTTGTTGTTGCTTTTATCCTTTCTGTTGAGTGGTCCAGTGAAGTCCACATCAGTCATCTCAAAGGCGGCGGCTTGGGTTACTCTGTCTCGAGGGAGTGGAGAAACTGGCTCGGTGGCCGCCCGGCTGTTGTCACGGTCACAGATCACGCAATTCATCAGCACTTTTTGTACCATCTGTCTTCCCCGAGCGACCGAGAACTGTTCCCGCAGTTCTGTCAGAATCTCAAGGGGACCAACGTGGAGAAGTTTCCGATGCGTGGCATTGGTCAAAAGCTCGGTAAAATTATTATTTGACGAAAAAATGATGAAATACTTTGCATTGTCGCCCATGTCAGCGTTACTGAGGAATCCTCCGACCCTCAGCACCCCGTCTTTGTCCAGGTATACGTTTAAGTCCCGTAACGGAGAGTTGCTTTTCATACGTACTGAGCGCCGAACGCATTGGAGCTCTCTCTGAACCTTCTGTTGAACTTGCAGGATCAGACACGTTCGAGCTTGTGCTATTTCGTCGGTCGTCAAAAACCCTCGTGCGTTTGGCTGTGATGTCTAAAGTTATGTATAAATCGTCGTATCCAGGCAACAACTCGAACAGGCTTCAAAGGGAACTGTGGCGCTGCATAGGCAAAACCTGTTCTCCTTTTAGTGTCATTTTATGGACCCGATTTTGTTTATTTTGGTTCATCTGCCGCAGTCATATAAAAACCTGCTTCATGCATTGGCCAGGCAGCAGGTGGTTTCGTAAGCCATGGTGGTCCCTTCCACCATTATGCGCCCGACTTGTGTGCTTCGGGTGAGCAGATCAGCAGGATTTTCCAGTCCAGGTCAATGGTTCCAAGGCTCTGGAACAGTCAGCTGTTAGATCTCCAACACAAGATTGGCCACAAAGGGCTTTCACTGTTGAGCAGAACCTCGCACTCAATGTAGTGCAATTGTTGAGTCTGTCCAGAGGTACCAGATGGCTACACGTAGGTTAAGCGACCTATAAAAGTAGTCCTTTAGTCGTGTCCTTATCACCATCCCCATCAATTCAAGTCTTGGGAGAGAAAGGTTTTTTTTATCGGCGCCACCCGGGTCTTGGACAAAACCAAAGTCACCCTCGTTGGTGCATTCTGCGTGCGCAGGTACGCCACAGCTTCATAAGTGTTGGGACTGGCATCTGTGAAAATGTGCACTTTGTTTCGGTCATCCTTGGGAAGGTCAAGGTATCGTCGGGGTACCGTTGCTTTCGTTAAGTGGTGAGCGATGTGAGCCACTGCGTCCATCTTGTTTGAACCTCTTAAGTAGTGGTGAGTCTCAGTCGACTCCTAGTTCTTAGAGGGTTTGAAACATCAGCTTGGCTATCACGGTCACTGGGGAAAGGAGTCCTAATGGGTCTTAAATGCGAGATGATGCCTGAACAATGAATGGTTTCGTGTTGCTGTTCCGGTCTAGGAATTCCACAACAGGCCTTATTGAGAACGCCAGGCAATCGCTGTCTTTGTCCCATACAAGTTCTAAGACTCGAGAGACGCTAGCAGTGGTATACTCTACTTGATTTAGAACGCATCCGGTTCCTTCTTCGTTGAATAGTTGCTATAGCTTCGTAGAATTTGTGTTCCACTTCCGCATTGTCATTCTGGCTAGCTCATGACATGTAATGTTTGTCGATAGTACTGTTCCGCCTCTTCCTCTGAGTTCGCTCCAGGGATAAGATCATCAACGTAGAGTCTTTCGGCTAGTGATTTCGTTGTTTTTGGCTAGTCCTCTGTTATCGACAAGTGGTGACGTAGCGTGGCTGCGAGAAGGAACGGGCTACTGGTCGCTCCGAAGGGAACCCTTGTCATCCTCTAAATTTCTACAGGAGACTTCGGTTCTTGCGTTGTTGGCATTCGTTCCTACCAGAAAAATCGTAGAGCGTCACGATCTTCCAGTGTCAGTAAGATCTGTCAAAACGCCCTCTAAATGTCCACACGGAGGCCAATACGACGAATCCGAACGTTTAGTAACGCTTTCAGGTAGACTGGATTCAGGTTTGGTCCTGGCTCTAGTGCGTCATTCAGAGACAAACATCCTGGTTCTCTTGATGACGCATAACACACGACTCTGACTTTGCTTGAGAGGCTGTCAGGTCGTAACACAGCGCGGTGAGGTGTGTGGTACATTCTGTTCTCTGCCTTGTCTGCACTCGGTAAATCTTTTCTGCAAACCCTTGCTGGAGATACTGACGAATTGTCTTATCATATTTAGTCAGCATCACATCGTCCTTATGCAACTTCTTGGTGAGGCTCACCAGACGCTTCCTTGCAACTCCTTCATTGCCTGCAAGCTGAATATTCATTGGCTTCCAAGGTAAGACCACCTCGTACCGTCCGGTAATTAGCTTGATGGATGATGTAAACGCTCTGACAACTTCATTATCCTCTTCCTTTTGTGAGAGGCTAGGATCAGTGATGCCCATGCTTTCCAGCTCCCAAAATGATTGGAGCTCGGTGGACAATCAGCATGTGGTTCCACCCAAATTGGCTTTCAGAACTGCCGAAGTAGAACTGGAGCCCAGTCAAACAGCTGTGGGGAATCGGTCCTTGAAGTGTCCACCCAATGACTGTTTTGACAGCAGCCAGAGCGCCTTGCAATATTTGGACCTCACCAGAGAAACGAGTCCAATAGTAGTCAGCACCGATAAGAATATTGATGCCATGTCATGTTTGTTGGGCTGGTTGTAAGGTGACGTCTGCCAGCTCAGCTATCCGTGCTTGCACTCCTTGTACTACTGTCACAGAATTCAATAACTATTTTGGTCCTTCAATGGTTATTGTGTTGTTCGTTTTCGTGTTTGCGAGTGGGGTGCGCGAGCGCCGAGGACAGGAGCGCGTGCCCCGGCGCGTGCCCCGGCGGAGAGGAGATCCCGGGCGCGCGAGCGGAGAATAGAACGTTGGAACGCCGGAGCAAGGCGGCGTCGGTGTGGAATGTTCGGCGCTGAGCAGGTCCGCGGCGGTATGGTTGTTCGACCACCGAGAAGTATTCGACGGGGGGTTTGTGAGTGCTTGTGAGTGAGTGCTGTGCGTCACTACAACACCCAAGCCACCACGACTTCTCGACCCCGACTGGCGGCGCAGCGAACCTGACGCCCACCGGCATCTTGGGACCCTGACTCGGCTCTCCCCCTCCAAAACTGTATGACAACCTCGATTTGACTTTTGATTTTCTTTTTCTTTCCTTCTTTCAACTGTGTGTACGTCCTGTGCGCCTTTCCCGTACTTTTGAATTATTTTATATAAAATACTGTTCGCAACGTCGGCATGCTTTGCTCTCAATTCCTTCCGCCTCTCGGGAAGTCTATCGCCAAGGTGTGGTCCTAACACCTGGACAGCGGTCCAAGTCAAATTCCAAATTTGTTTGTTTAAATGGGATCTTTAACATCCGAACCTGTGACAAACTGGCGTCCGCGACAGGACCTGCTGTCCACTGTGACGATCTATCCTGAGAGGAGGAGGGTGAGCGAGTGAGTTTGCTACGCCGTAGGGAGCGCGTTGTGAGGCTGACGCCATTGCGGGAGCACACAACCCGGCTTACCGATCGGGAGCAGAGGAGAGGTTCTAGAGTCAGACTATCCAGCAAAGGGTCCGCGCTACTTCAGCCATGGAGCTCCACGAGCTAATGGCCTGCGGAAAAGAACTCGGGCTCAAGGGTTCGGCCCTGAAGGAATGGGTGGACCAAGAGAGGGAGAATACGAGAGCCGCGAGAGCGCAGGAGCAAGAGAGGAGTGTCGAAGCGGAGCACCGAACCCTAGAGCTGAGGATCAGGCTGCAAGAATTACAGAACGCGTCGCCGATCCCTGTTACCACTAGTTCCGCCGAAAACGGGACCGGGACAACGCTATGGAAGAGTCCTCAGCGTTGGCTGCCCACCTTCGACGAGAAGAAAGACGACCTTGATGCCTACCTGATGCGCTTTGAGAGACTAGCGAGCGGGCAGATGTGGCCCCGCGAACACTGGGCTACTGCGCTTAGCGTATGCTTGGCAGGGGAGGCACTTGGAGTCTTTTCTAGGCTAACCCCGCAGGATTCTGTCGAATACGATAACGTAAAGAAAGCGCTCCTGCAGAGGTTTCGGTTAACTGCGGACGGTTTCCGAGACAAGTTTAGAAGTGCTAAGCCGGAAAAAGGGGAAACCGGTACACAATATGCGGCGAGGTTGTCTAGCCTGTTTGACCGTTGGGTCGACCTGTCCGGGACGGCGAAGGATTTTGCCGCCTTACGGAATTTGCTGCTCACGGAGCAGTTCGTTCGGAGCGTTCCGTCAAAAATGTCGCTTTTCTTAAGAGAAAGAAAGAGCAAACAGCTAGGTGAAATGGCTGACCTCGCAGACCGCTATCTGGAGGCGCAAGAACAGGAGCCGGCCAGGAGAGAGGAGGCTACAGCAGACTCTGTGGCAAGTGGATCTCGACCGACATCGAACGGTCAACATTACAATGCCAGTAAACTTCTTAGGAAATGTTTTCTTTGCGGCAGAAGTGGACACCTAGCGGCACAGTGCAAAAACGGTCAGAAACCGAGCAGCCAAGCTGGGACCTGCCGAAATTGCGGAAAGTCCGGTCACACGTCCAGTCAATGTTGGAAACGGGACGGAGGATCGCAAGTTTCCTGTGTTCAAGCAAGCAGGGAGGAGCTGGAAGCAGTATCCGGTCGTGTGAAAGGTGGCTATGTCGAGCTAAGGGACGGCACCAAGGTGCCAGTGGTAAACGCAGTGTCCGGGACTTCTCGCCTGATGGGGGACATGCCTGTAGCTGCCGGAAAACTACTCGGACAAGCTGTCACTGTGTTGCGTGACACAGGCTGCAACACTGTCGTAGTGCGCCGAAGCCTCGTACCAGACGACAAACTGACCGGAACGTCGAGTCTCGTGTACTTGGTGGACGGGACTGCGAGGGTCTTGCCTGAGGCCAGGGTGCATGTTGAGACTCCTTTCTACAGTGGGAACGTCGTGGCTAAGTGTATGGAGAACCCTTTATACGACCTGATTTTGGGTAACCTCCCTAACGTGCGCGCTCCCAGCGAACCGGAAGCTGGCTGGAATAGGCCGGAGAAAAATGAAGTGGGTTTGCCTCACGATGAGAAGCAAGATGTAGAGGCTCGTGCCACCGCAGCCATGGAGACAAGGTCCCAGAGACAGGCGGCAAAGAACGCCACCCCGCTGAGAGTGCCCATAATTGAAGGTGCACCTGAGAAGCCCGAGGAACATGCGACACTACAAAAAGAAGACAGCAGTCTAAAGGGGCTCTTCGACCGTGTCGGAAAGATATCCAAGAGGAGAAACTCTGAGGGTCCACTGAAGAGTAAGCGAGATGTGAAAGTCAAGAGGACCAGTATCGGTCAAGCTGCGGATGAGGTGGTAATGAAAAAGCCTGCAGGACTTGCAGCGATGAAAGATGAAATCAAAGAGGGCAGGAAAGTCCAGTATTCCTTGGATGGAACAGTTGCCATGTCGACAACTGGAAGGACCAGTGATCGTTGCCGTGGAGAAGCCAGAGTGGCAAAAGACAGAACGGAGCCTTCTAGAGAATGGGTACGAGCTGATGACGTTTGGGAAAGTAATGAAACGGCTGAGTCGGTGGCCAGTCTTGATTTTCAAGAGATAACAGGTGATAGAGACCCAGAAGGTAGCAGCGGCTCACAAGTTGCCCTTAAGATGAAGAAACGCAGAAGGAAGAAAGTCACTAGAATCAGACCTGCGACGAAAGCAAGTCTACCGAGAAACCTGTTGAACCACAAGGTGAAGAGAAAGCTTCGAGGAAGAAGCGACCGTAGCCGGTGTCTGTGGAAAAGCCGAGTCTCTCACAGCGAAGTTCTTGTGAAGCGGTTTCGGCCCAGGCAGAATGTTCGGCGAGCACAGCGAACAAGTGATCATAACGTCCATGTGGTCAACTCCTCATCGTTGAGAAGTAACAGATTGGCTGCTCAACGCCACAGCGGAAAGCCTGTTTGCGTCAGAAAGAGCAACGCTCGAAGACGCAGGCTGTTGAAAAAGACGCACAGTGCTTCAAATAACAGGGTACACAGTTCGAGAAACGAAGTGCCTGTTGCTGCTGATCCGAGAAAGCATCAGCAGGACAATCATACACACGACCGTAAGCCACTTAATGTGGAAACGTCTTTGATGTGCCATGTCTGTCCAGTGCACCGTAAAACAATTCATGCAGGTTAGTTTCATTTGTTTTATTACTGGTTGAACACATGAAACGAATATTGCTTTGGAAACTGGATGAGCTTTTTTGGAGCATTCTATTGAAGGATTATATGTGGGTGCGTGTTTTGTTTGTGAACTTGGTTTTTTTTTGCTTTGTTTTTTTATTGCGTCCTTAAGTGCAGCTGCGCTGTTCTGTATTTTTGGGTGTTGGTAAACAATATTCTAGAGAACCGAGTTGGAAAGTGTTATAGAAGAACTTTATTGAATCATACCTAAAATATTTTGCAGCATGAAGTAATTTCGGTGTTCGTGTAACGTAAGTACAGATATAGTTTGTATGTGCATGTTTTCGCAGTCAATATTGGTGTACCGCAATGTTTCTAACTGTCGGGAAAGGATACCTCAGTCGAGTGTAGAGTTATACTATAGAAAATTAATGTACGGTGAAACCGGTTAATTTGCAGTAAGCAAAGCGGATAGGACTAGAAATACATTGAAATGTTGTGTGAATTGTTACTGATTGCATCGTTTTAGGACGTTCTTGAGGAATAGCAGTGGTAAAACGTGAAGAGATAGTGCGCATTGAATTTTGTGATGTTTTTTTTTTAAATATTCCTGCGTGAATATTTTTTGAAATAAGGGGTAGTGTCACAGAATTCAATAACTATTTTTGTCCTTCAATGGTTATTGTGTTGTTCGTTTTCGTGTTTGCGAGTGGGGTGCGCGAGCGCCGAGGACAGGAGCGCGTGCCCCGGCGCGTGCTCCGGCGGAGAGGAGATCCCGGGCGCGCGAGCGGAGAATAGAACGTTGGAACGCCGGAGCAAGGCGGCGTCGGTGTGGAATGTTCGGCGCTGAGCAGGTCCGCGGCGGTATGGTTGTTCGACCACCGAGAAGTATTCGACGGGGGGTTTGTGAGTGCTTGTGAGTGAGTGCTGTGCGTCACTACAACACCCAAGCCACCACGACTTCTCGACCCCGACTGGCGGCGCAAGCGAACCTGACGCCCACCGGCATCTTGGGACCCTGACTCGGCTCTCCCCCTCCAAAACTGTATGACAACCTCGATTTGACTTTTGATTTTCTTTTTCTTTCCTTCTTTCAACTGTGTGTACGTCCTGTGCGCCTTTCTATCACTTTTGAATTATTTTGTATAAAATACTGTTCGAAATGTCGGCATGCTTTGCTCTCACTTCCTTCCGCCTCTCAGGAAGTCTATCGCCAAGGTGTGGCCCTAACACCTGGACAGCGGTCCAAGTCAAATTCCAAATTTGTTTGTTTAAATGGGATCTTTAACATCCGAACCTGTGACAACTACATTCTCAGGTAGAAGATGATGATCGTAGCATATCTCTGGTATCTCCAGAGCTTCCAGGCAATGCTTCTTTTGACTCCACTGGCTCCTTAGCCACAAACGTACCCGTCTGCGTTTTTCCTTGATGATGTTTCCTGCTCCTCCAAAAGGGTAGATATTAATGTCTTCTTCACCAACAACCCCGAGCCCCAGTTTACGTGAAAGTTCTTTCATCACAAAGGTTCGTTAGCTTCCTTCATCAAAAAGAATGCGCGTGAGAGATTTTTGCTGTTTCTCCTCTGCCCAGACCTGAGCTGTTTGAAGTAGTACAGCAGGTGTTTTATTGCTCTTCCTGCCAGTCGCAGAGTGTAATTCCGTTGCGGTGTTCTGACTTTTCTTCCAGGATGGGTCACACATTTGAGTTATGTGCCTTCGCCCGCATGTTTTACACTTAAGCCTTTTGTTGCGACATTCTTTGGAGGTGTGTTCCTTGGTCGAACACCGGAAACATTCTCCTGCTTCTCGAAATCTCTTCTTCTCCTCTAGAGAAATTGATGTCTGACAATCTCGTGTCGTGTAGTTCTTCATGGCACAGAATACACACAATTCAGTCTGCTTGGAGCAACTAGTTAAGGAAAAAAAAGCGGCTGATCCCCTGGGACAGGCTTTTCTACCTTCTGTTATCTTGGTATGGCCCATACTCTTGGCTCTCGCTGACAAACTTGTTGAGCGTCCTCACGGCTCTTACCTCACGCTTCAGGAAGCGTTGTAGGCTCTATTTTGATACCGTTGTTTTCCTTGCCCGTGAGGCGTTGACACTTGTGGTAGTCAATGACGAACTCTCCTGGCAGCATTCTCAGTAGCGCAGAGCAGAGCATAGCTTCGTAAGTGTCGCTCTTAACCACGAGCGCGGTGATAGCGGCCATGCTTTGTTGCAAGTGGTCATAGAGACGTCGTAGACCGCTCACCTCGCTCGAGTATCGTACTGCTGGCAAATCAAGCAGTTGGGAGAGGTGTTCTTGCATAAGAACGTCAGTCCGACCGAAGCACTCCCTGAGAAGCTCAACGAAGGTATCGTAGTTTTCTCCGCTAGCTTGAATGCTGGTTATCGCTGATGCTGCCCTTCCCGTAAGCGCCTACCACAAGTACAAGAACTTCTCAGCGTTAGACAGGCTGTTGTTGTCATGTATGGCTTGCTTGTACTGTTCCCAGAAGGGTTGCCAATCGGTAGCTTCACCGCCAAACCGTTGAAGCTCCAGTTTCGGCAGCTTTACCTTAGAGGTTGCAACGTGTCTGTTGCCGTCGTGCTAAATCCGCGTTGTACCGACTTGGGGGCTCGCTTGTCGGAGCTGCTCCACCTCCTGTGCGATGGTGGCGATGTAGGTGACGATCTTGTCGTCATATTCAATCGTGCGGGCGTAGTTTTGCTCATCCCCGTTAGATACCAATGGTTCGATGGCTGCTGCGTTCACGCTGCTCAGCTGTATTCGAAACTCACTGAGCCTCACCGATAATACGTTGAGGCTTCGCTCGTCCGAGTGGTTTGCGACAGCTGCGTCGATGTCGGCGATCAGTCTCGTTAATTGAGACCTCAGATCCGTCCGCTTCTGCTTTAGTCGTTTCATGTCGCCTCTGGGTCTCCCGGCGTTGCGGCGTCACTAGGCCTTGTTGAGTAATAACGTCGGTAGCGTCGTTGGGCTCGTTCTCGTGCGGCGTCCCTGGGTTCGTTTCGTTGCGACTTGATGCCCCGTCGTCCTTCGTCGTGACTATATCGTTGTCATCTCAAGTTTTCGGCCCCAAATTCGATAGAACTTCGCCGCGAGGAACGAGCCGTACGCCATGGTTGAACAAAACCAAGCAAGAAGATGTTCATTGGGATCACGTAATGTGTGATGACTGTACAAGAAAGACGAAGATTAAGTTTATTCAATGTATGTCGAACACGGGAGACTGGAATTGCAGCTATTGCAACTTCTACAAGCAACGAGATTCCAGCTGCTCATCCCACCATGCCTAGGTGGTGGGAACGAATCCTCAATCCTTGGGTGGGGCGTGCTTGTTGGTTTAGACCGTGAAACTTCCAAAATTGTGTTTGGCTTGGGATGTCAAAATGTTGAAATTTTTTTTCGTGTCCAACCAGCCGAAAACATCTCTCTTTGCTAAATTGCTACAGATTTGTCACAATGCTTTTTTATTGTGATTTTGAACAGCTGTGGGCAGCACGGAGCCCACCAGCTAGCGCAGCACCTAATGCGTCAAGAACCAACAGAAATGACGCGAAAGATGGTTAGCAGAAATTATTAATCATGTAATTGACGCCGCCAGCCCGACAGCCTACAAGACAACGTATCGTATGCAATAAACCAGTTGTCATCGTTTGCCTGACTCGACCACGGCATGGTAGCAGCGATGGGATCCAGTGTTGCCCTTGACAACAATACTTTTTTAAAAGTGGGAAGAGACAAGTGAACATTGCAGTATGCGCTTCTCCTATTTGTATTGCAGCCACCGACAGCTTGTCAGCAACCCTTAAACAGACCTTTTTTTCAAAAGTGTGCGCCATCTAGTTTCTGCAGCACCAATTATCGAAGTCCGACATTATTTTGGCACACACTCTGGACATGTATTGGACACGATGGATGTGCAAGCATTCTGCTTGAACTTGATTTGACTTTTAAGAGGAACGAATGCTGCGTCAGAGTTTGGCGAGGACTCAAATTCAATTATAGGCTTCGTGCCCAAGAAATGGTGACCGCAAATATTGCTCGAAGGGATGTTGAAGGGATCTAATACCGAAAAAAATGGCCTTATCTCAAGTGAACCTAATTGACTGGTTGTCATCTTCCTTTTAAACATGGCAAGTCGATAACATTAATTGTGATATGTCGAAAGCTTTCGGCAGAGTGAATCATACTTTTTTTATTGTTGAAACTTTGGTTCTATGGCCCAGTATCTTGCTCGGTGTAAATCATATCCCTTTTTGTGTTATACATATTTTCAGATAATGTTATTTAGAATCGTGAAATAACTGCAGTGTTACATTTTTTTTTTATTTTTTATTGTTTTAATGTATACATAACATTGTCTTGTTGTTAAATATTCACTGTTTTCATGTATGTTTATTGCTTTGTTTAATATTCAAAGACGCCAATAGCTAGGCTTCAAGTTTGTTTCTGGCTTGAGAAAGTATCATTATTATAATTAATACAGTTTGATAGTCCAGTGCTGAAACAAAAATCTTTTTTAGAGCGCAGCTCTTAGGCGCCCGTTTCCGGCTTGAGCGGCGTCGGCGTCGCCGTCGGCGTAACCGCGCGGTGCATTATGGGAAATGTCCCATAATGCACCGCGCGGTCACGTGACCCCCCAGGTCACGTGACCCCCGGGGTCACGTGACCCCCCCTCCCCCCGAGGTCACGTGACCCCCGGAGGAGATGGAAGAATGAGGGGAGCAGGTGGAGGAGGAGGAGGAGGGGTATACCCTCCCCTGAGTACCCTTCCCTCCTCCTCCTCAAGAGCTGCGCTCCAATTCGGCGTTACAGGGAGTTGTAAACGGCTTTCACTTTTTAGTTTTTCATTTTCACAATGTTTCAAAATTACCTACAAGGTTGTTTTAAAAGGATGAAATATTTTTTTTAATAAATATATTTTTAACATAAAATTGTATATCAGACTGGGTAAATAGAATGATACAAATAATTGCCACCGGTATTCTGCCTACATTAGAGACACTTTATGTATATACAGTATAATTTTTATAGTAATGCTCTAATGCTTTGAGGTTTTTACACTGCTTGTATTGCCACGCGCATTGCGGAGCGAGCGCGTGCATGGCCGGATGGTTACCATGCTTGGCTGTAGCGCTGAGGATCCAGGTTTGATTCCAGTGAGGGAATGTTCTTTTATCTATTCTTTCAACTAGGCGTTCTCGTAAGTTCGAGAACTTTCACGTCTGATTGAGTTACGAATGTTCTACGCGCAAAACGTTCTACGCCGAATGTTCCAGAAACCCACGCGGGTACAAAAGGTGCTCTGCTTGGCGAGCCGCAGTCAATCTCGCCCCAGAGCTCGATTCTGCTGTTACGCCGGCATCGACGCCTGCGATGCTAGCCATTTCCTATTTTGTTTTGGGCACAAGTTCGCCCACCTTAAAAGATTAGTTTCCGCAGTTATTCCTCGCCTCATCAATTGTCATTCGTGACAATATAAAATGTGCCCTTGCTTGAAAACTTCCAACGTTTTTTTGTCAACAGAAAAATTGCAAGATTTAAAATAATTTTAAAGGGGTTTATTTGTTCTCTAAATGCCGTACAAGAAATTAAATCGGTTATGCTAGTTGTATTTATCTAATTGTACCCCAATACATTTTTGTTTATTTTCAAATAATGGCTTGCTATTTGATTAAGGGGCCTATAAATTATAGTGAGTAGGGCGACTCATCAGCCACCGGACCAACACAGGAAAGTGGGAAGCGTGCCGGCAGCGCTCTCCCGCTACTATTAAGTTGTTGTACGTGCTGAGGTTTACAGGCAGTGTAGTGAGAAAAAAAAAACGCAGAAGGAAGATATCGTGCAGACCCCCTTTGACAAGACGAATTGCACGTT
Organism: Ixodes persulcatus; assembly: GCA_013358835.2. NCBI lineage: Eukaryota > Metazoa > Arthropoda > Arachnida > Ixodida > Ixodidae > Ixodes > Ixodes persulcatus. Next base: position 6,533 of record JABSTQ010008632.1, on the reverse strand, counting down.
CACCGACCTCAGCCACCTATCCTCAAGCACAAAAATTAAGGGAAAACAAAACTAATTGAACAATACAAGGCTAAGGGATCACTATCAAACTAGGAATGCAGACATTGTTGTAACGTGTGTTGCTATTACATGCACGAAACAAGTATGGGGCAACATGACTTGAGTAAGCTTGTCACTACGTTAATTTCGATCCGAAACGGATCAGAAGCATGGCATGCTGTGTTACTTTAGCCGATTACTTTTATATCACGTTGCCCTTTGAAGCGCTATATTAAGAGAGTTGTCTAGCTTGCCGATTTTCATACACATATCACTTTTATGCCGATATTTGCAAATACGATTTCTATTCATCTAGAAAACAGTGGAACTCAATAGCCTAATCATTGTCCGCAATTGGTAGGGCATATATGTGAATCGGTTCGGTAAGGTGGTTAGAGTAGACAGTCGCGGAAGTATTGTGTTGGAATTTTTGCCTTGTCGTATTGCTGACATGTATGTGGCTGTAACAGTGTTCGCTATGTTGGTTTGTGTTCCTGCTGTGGCTGTCCTTGTGTATGAGTGGTTACCCCAGAAAGCCTAAAATTTAAAAAAAAAAAACATTTTAGCGCCCTCTAGTGGAATTACTACTGCACGGAAGCTGTCGCCTGATTCACGAAGTTGAGTGTTGAGCAGTCGTGCATTTATTGATCTACAAAAAGCTGGCCTGCGGCCCACTGACCTCCCTACATATCAGTTTAATACAATTCGTAATAATTGTGCCACGTAGCCACCTAAATGATCCCTCTGTGTCCAGGAGCTCCAAAGTGCAAGTACACATGCGAATGAATAAACACATGGGTAGAGGTAGGCACAAACATGAAGATATCGAAAGGAAAAGAGTGAAAGCGTTGGTGCATGCTGAACGCCTCTGGTTGGTGTCGACGAAGGTGCCCACTGGTTCATCGCCCCAGGCAACAAGCATAACGCAACGTAAGCATGTGAATTCCTCGCGAGACGATATCTTTTTGTAGCGTTCTTTGCCGGTGGTAAAAATAGTCAGTCTAGCGAGATGCTGTCGAGGGCAATCGCGGCGATTCCGGCACACACACTGCCGTCCTTGCAGGATATAGGTAGGATACCGGTGTTTGGAGACGGATGTTTATACTGTCTGAGGGCGTTTGGTGCACGTCGAAGACGCATAATGCGCTCTGTTCTCGCACTCAGCCGAAATTCCGTGCTGTTCCCTAGGCCTTACCTGGGAATTCGATCGTCGCTAACTGACCGTCATGTTGTTCCAGTAGGTAGTCAAATTTGTCTGCCTGCTTTTGAACCACGTATGGGGTCGTCATCATTAGCCTGAAGGTCGTTACATTATGACAACGTTTTACCACCCCAAAGGTAGTCACATAGACTATATTTTTTTCTTAGAGTGCACTTCATTATGCGATTTGCTTGGGGGTGCCGCCATTTTTAGCTTAATTAAGAGTGGGCACAGCTAGCAATCCTTATGATTAAAACATGCGAAACTATTTTCAAAATTGAATTGCTAAACATCTAAACGTTTTTCGAGCCACTCGAACCTCAGGTTTGATAAGAGTTCGCGAAATTCCTGAACTTAATGACTTATCAGTAAAACATTTAGCTTGACATACGAAAGACTTTAATACAGAAACGAAAAATAAAATTGATTTTTTTGTGTGTCTTCAGTCATTTACATGTTTATATAAGGCGACATTCCGGAGTGTCGTGTGGTGAACTTACCCTATGTCGTCATGTTCTAAAATCACCTGCCACGTTGACTTCCCTTCGCATTCTTCGTTCTGGTCGTTATCCACTCCTTTAACGTGGTCGTCCTCTGTACAAAACGCGTTCATCTGGCGAAACATAAAAAAGCCAGTTCATTCGTTGAAGATTCAAAACGTATTTGACATGCGAAAAAAGGAAAGCAATATCACTCTGCGGAAGACATTTGTAAGATTGTGAAGTTTTTGTATAGTTTTTACCTTGTATTTGATCAATACGTAGTGCAAAAATATGGTTCAACAATGAATACAAAAATTAAATGCAACTAAGACATCTACGTATTTTTAATGTACAGATATTTTTTTATATTTTTTGACGTGAAAGAGTTGCTAATTTAGAGATTCTAATTGAACGATTTCACCAGGACTTGCGCGACGCCCCCGCTGCCGCGGTTCATTCTTGTACTTGTGGAGCTCCGCAGTTTTCCGGCCGCGTCAATGCGCGTTGTTCCGGCTGTACGCCCGGCGTTTGGGAAGTTTCGGGTTTGCGCGAGACTTTTAATCAGGAATTTACTAACGGCTGTCGCTAGGTGTCTTCTCCGTTGTGCGCCAGCCTGCTACAATAACAGTGCCAGGCAAAAAGGCATCGGATCGCATGTCTTCCCGAAAGAAAGCAGCCTCCGAAAAGCGTGGCTTATAAAGGTAAACAGAGCCGGAAAGAGCGGCAGGAAAAATAGTGTTTCTCGATTTGTTTTGCGATTGGCTTCATAATTTGTGTTCACCTCATTGCACGTTAGTCTAAGAGTGCGAGATTCCAGGGCACGACGTATAGTGGGGCGTGCCGAAGTGTTCTGCAAGTTTAAATCTCCCCGAGCACTTTCCGTAGAGGTCTATCTCAATCGGGACCTCAGCACTGCTTTGAGGCGGCCATTTTTAATACACTTTTTTTGCTCGATGTATTTTGGTGGTTATAACTGTTAATGCCACATGTTTCAAGCACAGCTGTGTCTTAAAATATCAAGACTATCACTATAAAATCTTGCAGCCACTCCCAATATGCAAGATTTAAAATAAAATTACTTTTTTGAAAGCTGTCATTATTTTTCTCTTTTTTATATAACTTGTACACATTGCATAATGCAATTTAAAAGTACAACACTTACCGCCAAAAAATAAAAAAAAACCACCCACCGTGTCATGATTTATTATACCGCAACTAAATTTTGTCTCGCCTTACTGATTCAATCTGCATTATTACAAGTCGAGACCGCAGAAAAAAGCGGTCATCGTCTTGCGGCTATTAGCGTTCGGAGGAGGGTTGGGCATTGCATCGATTAACCCACTAATTAATCAATTACTACTTTAATAGCGATTCATTTCTTTTATCAGTTAACTGATACAATTTTGACAAACAAAAAGTCAAAATCTAACGCTTTCACCATGCGGACCTAGACGAGTACACCTGTATGAAGGCCGAAATTATGTAAAATTTTGTCGTAAATTATACTGAAGGGGCGAGATTTTTAACTCCAACCAAATTAGGGTCGCTAAACTCGTCAAGCACAACTTTGTGCCCAAAGTTTGCGGAACGTGCTAATTGGACTCTCGCGACGCTGACGTCGCGCCGAGCGAGGTGTCAATCATTAGAACGCTCATTTCTTTCAGAGCGGCAGTATGTAGCAAAGTTCATCGGGGCGCGCGTGCAGCGCATGAGGGGCGCAAGAAGCCCACTGATTGAACGGCTTCGCCGATGACGTAGCGCCCGTTTGTCATTACATCTCTACGTCAAGCTAAAATGAATGCATTGCAGATTGTCCCTCGGCAACCTGTTGACGCTCCAAATCCCTCCAAAGTTTGTGTTAAAAAAAGTGATGAGAAACCTCGTTTGACGAAGTTGTCGCTGACGTCAAAGTGAAGTTTCCGAACTTCGCGAGAGCCGTGGTTTGAGCTCGAAATCTTCGCTTCGGATCGAGGCGAAGTTAAACTTTGTCAACATGGCGGTGCCTTACGCTGCGGCCGAGGTTATCTTCCGCCACCGTCAACGTCGCTACCAAGACCACCGGGACGACTTTCAACTCCTCGACGACGACTTTCGGCGACAGTACCGGCAATCGAAAGTCGTTGTGCGTTGACTCTGCGACGAGCTTCGTTTGGCGCCAGGACTTCGAGGCGGCGGACACTCGCGTCTACCATGACCGTGGAACAACAAGTTCTCTGCGCGCTTCGGTTCTTCGGAACCGGTAGTTTTCAAGGCATGGTGGCGACTGACGAGAACCTGTCAGTCTCCCACATGACTGTGAGCCGAGCTGTCACAGTTTTTGCGGCTGCCATCGTTGTTCGTTTTTTTTTTCTCTTCCGTAATATGCGAGGAGGTACTACTAAGCTGGTATACAATTCAGAATGTTGGAAAACAAGCAAGAACCGGAGTAATTCTTGGGTAGGGTCGAGTCTCCCGGCAGCCGGCAGAATTATTTCCCCGAAATTCTACTGGCAGTCGTCACTCATTGGCGGTCAAATCGGTTCATCGAACGACGTGTCATCGACAGATCGTTTTATCGGCACGGGATGTAATCACATGAAGGAGACTTTCTTCAGTTAGAGGTATATACATATTAAACATTTTCCAACATTTATACATGCAAGTGAATTGTCCCATAACTAACACCCTAATTGTAGAGATAGACCTTACAAAAAAATGCAAATCTCACACCCTTAAAAAAGTGATTTTTTAAACACGTTTGTTAAAACGTGTGATAATGCACTACACATTTTTATAAAGATGTAAAACTACAATACTCCTTCTCGTAAAGGTGTAATTACCACAGCACACTTCTTTTCTGGGGTGTACACAGTGGCCCGGGACCCAATAAAATGACTAAAAAAATAAATAACACAAATGAAACGCCAAAACAACACGTCGCTACTTGGCCAGTGTCGAGGCAATTTCGGCCGAAAACCGCCTCCAATATTGGCCGGATGTATGGCTTTGCGCCTCCTCCCGACATCCGGTAGCTATGGGCGTACCGATGCAAATAAACAATTTATGTCTAACAGCACTGGCACCACTGATCTCTCGGTAGGCTGGATCGCGGATAGAGGCCTGTATTGCTGGGGTCGAGCGGCCCCACCGGCAGTCATCGCTTGACACGAGCTAATGCATGCTATTGGAGAAACGGAAAAACTCAAGTTTATTACGTTAGTAGGTTGTTCTCGACCATGAAACCTCAATCGTGTTTTCCGCAAATAACAGTTAATATTGTGGGCAAGAATACTAAACGCGTTAGAATACCAATCTTTTTTAAATATATGTTGTGTGGTTGAGGGTCAAGGGCTACTTTGTTGGGCGTTAACTGTGATGTATTTAATGAGACAAGGGTTACCGAAAGTTATTGTGGAGTCATACGTGATCTCGGAGTCATCAGAGCTCAGCAAACGATAAGTTAGAAGGCCTTTACTGGAGACATTCGCATCGTTTTAACCACTTGTACATAGTACTTCTGGTGAAATCTTTTTCTTTTTTTTTCTTTTTTTTGAACAGCTGTGAGGGCTTTCGTGACAAACTGAAACTCGGTACGGTCGAAAATATTGAAATCTTTCGAATTCGAACCTCAGTTCGCTTCGAAAATATCGAAACCTTTCGAAATCGAAACTAGGGTGGTTCGCGGCATCCCTTAACCAAATAGAGAATGTTATACCTGTACCGGTTATCTCAACGCCGATTGTGTCCGTTTAGCGCAGCAGAGAATATTGTCAACAATCAAAGCTGTTCGCTAATGCGGGAGAATATCGACGAACCTCTTTGCCTCTGCGGCTGAAGTAATAATTTTTGAAAAGTGGATGTCTCGACTGTTCTCAACTACACATCGAGGTTTATTTAAATTTGAAATTGTACATTGCGCCGTTTTTTCACTGATTGAGCAAAGCAAAAAAATTTAGTTTCAACTTTTTTTTAAAACTGTATTCATATCATTGAGCGAAACCATTTATTCCATTAATTGATCGACTAAAAGGCGTCGATTAATTAAGTCAAACTTTTTAATCGACGCCCCGCCCTAGTTCGAAGCTTGCGTAAATAAAATAAAATTGAATAGAAATTGCACACAAAAACCCATCTCGGTTGTTACGACGTACGACAGCCAAGACATGGTAGGTTGTGAACAGCATTTATTATCTGCCAGGCGCTTATATAAGCAGCCCGATACTTCGGGTGTGGAACAGAACGGAAGAGATAACGATGATAACTACACTGGCGTATGATTACAAAGCATATGTCATCGTTCGGCGATGCACAGCTTCCGATGATACAGCAAACTTGGGTACGGTACCTTCGTTTACATAAAGATGCGCTGGAGGCCCTTCTAGCGCTGGAGGCCCTTCTAGAAACCCTACACTCTAAGAAAAAATGGAGGAAAAAAGTAGCAACGGCGCGCCTTCCTCCCTTCTACTGACGCACCCCCAAGCGGACACGAGAAGAAGGGAGGAACGAGACGTTTTCTTCCTTCTCCAGGCTGACTGGAGAAAGCTTTCGCCCTCCCGACTCATCTTCTTTCGGTTTCGCTTTCGAGCAGGTCGCGCACGTTGTTTAATAAATGCTGTTGAGTTGATTCAGCTTCAGCGGCAGCGAGGGCCGCCTGTAATTCCGTCTTCTGGTCCAAACGTGCAGAATATTTCGGGTGCATTGACATTTTTACCAATAATTTTATCAAACGAGCAAACGAAGCCGCTATAAACCGCGAAGTTCCGAAGCTGTGCCAGCAGCGCCACGTACACCTGGAAAGATGGCCGTCTCCGGATTGCGGGACTCACGCGGAA
>JABSTQ010008631.1:0-16734 GCA_013358835.2 Ixodes persulcatus | reverse complement strand
TTACGAGGGGCGTTCATGAAGTTCGTATTATCGGCACAAAAAATTAAAGGAAACGGAACAAAACAGGCGTCAACATGAGCGCGCGTCCCTCTAGTTTCCGCACAGTATAAACATCGCATGCTATAGTAGCTCGGAACGCCACTAGGGAGACGAAACAAAAATGGCACCGCCCGTCGGTGCCAAGCACATGCAGTGATCCGTTTTTCTCATTTGAAGGGAAGCAATGCCAAGGATATTAATTCCAATCTGGGAGCGTTGTTCGGGGACAACGTCCCAGTTTATGACACTTTTGGTTAAATGACACAGACGCTTCTAGTGTGGCCAAATAAGAGGAAAGCATTTCAAGGACGGCGACCAAGTGATTGCTGAAGTGGAGTGATTTCTGAACACTCAAGACGAGGAGTTCTATAACAATGGCCTCTGGCATGTGGTGCATCGCTGGAAAAAGTGGGTAACTTTTGGTGGCGAACATGTAGAGAAAGTCTCAACTCCTACTCGAGTTTGATTGCTGAATCTCTATTCCTTCGTGACAATAATGCGAACTTTATGAACGCCCCTCGTAGTTGTTTCGTCATGGTCTTAAAATTAAGATTGGAGGCACTTCTAGCACGTACGGCCAAGCGCTTTGTCACGTTTGTCTTTTAAGTAATTTTATTGAAAAAAAAAAGGCATGAAAACGTGCTCAAAACAGTCAAAACGGTCATATTCCCGGTTTTATTAAAAGTATTCAGCGCTCTTTATATAAAGTCTTTATAAGGGACCTTCAGAAGAATTAATAATTTTGTGCATTCCTGAATCTCAGCTTTGTGTAGCGAAATGTTCCTATTAAGTGACGAGCGGGTAAATCCCCCTCTAGTTCATAATTTGCTTCCAGCTTTCTCGCAGTCGATTTGATTACAGTTGTATCCGTCGTGTCGAGACTAGCGATGGCTCCTGACAATTCGGGTGTTCTGCGCTCTGCAAGCAGTCTTCTTCGTTCGCACTCGTTCCATGTTGGTATTAATCAAAGGGTAGGTAAGCTTCAGTTGAAAAAATGGCGTCCTTGTCCCGATGTCAAACAAAACTTCGTTCAACTGTGAGTTTTTAAGGCTCGGTTATACTCGGACGTTGAGCGCACCGAACGCAGAGTAGTGCAGAAGGCGCGCGTTTAATTTCCCAGCGAGCCGGAACTCGATATCTGCCACCTATCAGCATCCGTGTACGCTCGCTACGTCGGGTTACGTTGCGCCCGCCGACGTTGCGTTGGAGTGTAACCGCACCTTCAGCGTCCACTCATTCACGGCTCAGCAACTGACTTCGTTTTCGTTACGGCTCATTCCTGGCTTGAAGTTACCGGGCTTCAGCACCATTAAGTTTTGCGCAATAAACGCCAAGAATTGATCTTAGGAAAATAACGAGTTTACTGTTTACGTGGTGTGCGAGAATCCGCTGGTGTCGATCCAATGTCGTTGCCATTCGTCGTTCGTTGTGCTATCTTTATCCTTTTTCCTTCGCGCGCCCACTTTCTACGTGTCCGTTTTCTTTATTGAAAGTGTCGCGCTCTCTAACCTTTGTTTGCCGCGAAACAATAATGGCGCTTTATGAAAGAAAGTACAATCCGTAATATACCGATCTCAAAAGGTAGTTCGAGTACGCCATCACTGTCGCGCCACATATCGCGGGAACTGTAAAGTCTTTCTGCGTGCGCGACAACCCCGCTGGAGGTTTGCGCAAGCAGAGCACAAGACGGCAAGAGCTGTCTCATGCACGGTCACCTACCTCTTGACAACTACAGTTATGGCGGCGTCGCGCATACGTGAAACGTTTAGTGAGATTGGTCTATAGACACCTTTCGACATTGTGTCCTCCGTTGGAATCTGTGGAATCCCTGCACAGTGGTGGACACAAGTGCGAGCTTCTGGCGTTCATTGACTTAAAACGAAAGAAACACACAAGAGGACGAAACAGACGACACAGCTTTCGCCCCAGCAGCGCAAGCCCTCGTGTAGCGGGAGCACAAGTCGAAGCTACCCACTCGCGTTACTTGCACGTTCGGCTGTGTTAAGTAACGAAGGATTTTGTTTGAAATAAGTAAGATTTGTTTGAGAAAAGTTTATCTTTCTACAGTTGCGTCGGCATTGTTTGTTTTTTATCTGCCGATGTTTGGGCCGGCATTCTTGGGCGTTTGCTCGCAGACCCGCGGCGGTGGGGATACGCTCGCGGGATAGCATGAACGGGGAGTCGTCGTCCGCTTCCACGCACGGGGGCTTCGAGCAGCCGCGGGGCTCGGTGGAGAAGAGTCGCACCCCGGTCGTTAACAAACGGATTGGGTTTCAGTTTGGGGCGCCAGGACACCCGTGTCTTGGGATTCTGTCCGCACTTGTGGCTTTTAAGCGGGTGTGCTTGTGTCCGGTGTTTTTCGCCGCTTAGCGTAGAAACTTCGCTTTTAATCGACGCAATAACTTAACTGGGTGGCGCCAGCCAGGCGGCGACGAAATCATGTAGTGACTCTACAAGGAATTAGGGTTTGACCGTTGAGGTGTCGGAGGGGGGTCACGTTGACAGCTCGCTGATCATTGGGTAAGAGTGTACCACGTGACAATGGGCAAATTTGAAGTGATTGGTCCGTCTCTGGAGGGAAAGGAGGCCCCTACGAGTCTAGAAAAGGGGTGCCGAAACGATTCTCGGGGAATTTGGCTATTGAGATCAGGGAGATTCGGCTCTTGAGACTGGGGACTAAAGTATGGGTTTTAATTTTGGGGAGTTTGAATTGCAAAATTACTGTTGACTTGTTGTCGTTTTGTTTTGAAATAAACGTGGCCACACTGGCCACTGCAAACCAACCAACGTCGTAATGTGTCAAGCGGGATCGAACAACTTTTAGTTTTTTTTTTCTTATTCGACTTCCCGGGGGACTTCCATCGGGCGAACACCATCATCGGTCGTCACCATCCTTACTTACCCTCTCCCCACGGAAAGTTGACTGGCAGTGTCGGTTGTTCCACCATTGTGCAGTGCACCAGATTTTTTTTTAAACGTCACGTGCTTTTTGAAATGGGTTTATTGCTTACAGCTTGAGGAAGGAGGCACAGCAATCCGCGTCTAATTCATTGCCGCTCACCTCTTTTGGCTCTGGATTGTGAAGCGCACACGTTCGTGCTCTTGTTCCAAGGAGCGTTTCCGCCTGCTTTGGCTGTGGCTTACGATGATTGGTTTGTATGAAAGGGGTTCGTAGTGACGCACAAAGCGATTCAGTGGCCTCTCTGCTGAAAGAAAACCATTTCGCAGTCAGACTGGTTTACCAAAAGTATGACTATGGCAGTGAGAGGACGAGAAGAGAGCGCGCGGGGGCGTCAGAACGCCGAGCTCTGTGGTTCGAATGATTAGTTGGTAGACCTAAAGCTATTCTCCGTTCACCCTTAAGGGGGGGACGCAGCCAAAGCTACAAGCGCGAGCTAGCCCGCGCTCCGGAACGCGTTCCGCGTTCTAACGCGTTTGACGGGTGCAGTGGAAACAAAGCTTTAGGTCTTCCACCCAGACCTCGGCGTTCTTACGTCCCCGCGCCCTCTTGTCTGCTCCTCTTTCTCTGTTTCTCGGCGGCCAACGCACTGTTTATGAACAAACCCACCCGAGGTGTGGGCAAACGTGTAGTTCCCACACGAGGTGTAGGCAGTGCGCGTGCGCAAAAAAACCGGTTCGCGTGAAGCATTTGCGAATGTGCCTTGCCGATAGCAGCGCCTCCGCAGCGGCTTAACACATTTTCCAGAAGGGCGCAGCCACCTTGAATATCGTCACTTTTGCTATGCGGTAAAACATCGATTTGATATCTCCACGCCACTAGAAGGTGTTTACGAACAATACGCGATTGTCAGATATTGTTGTTTTGCCTGACCTATCATTTTTTCGCTTATTTCAAATTGAAATACTTTATTATTTTTTCGCCCCGCATACCAGATACGAAACCCACGTGACTGAGAACGACAGGAAGCAGAAAACGTCTATAGACCTTTCCAAAAACGAGCTTCTGGCCGGTACCATTTTGAGCGTTCGTGCGTATGGCGCGTGCTTTGCTCGCTTTCCGAAGCGACGAACACGCACGTGCTGGGCTGTGAAGATCGCACGCTGGACTGTGATTTTGTAAACATTGGAAAGGTCTATTAGCGGCGAGATTTTTTAGTGGCGCCCTCCTATGGTTACCTTTCGTGACGTCATTACCTTGCGAACAACAAGTTCGATCGTGTTTCTAAGGAGCATGGTGGAAGCTTGAAATCATTGCGCTCTTAAAGCAACACTACCAACACCGTCGAAATTGAAGTTCTCCCATTCCTCTTATTTTCGTCGATGAGAAATTTGTTGCCGACGTCATAGTCAGCATTCGGCCAATCGCGGAAGGCCGACCACAGCGACCCTTTCGATCGCGCACGTCGTCAACAGGGGGCATTCACTGGACGCCACACTTATAGGCTGCGAAGACCGGTAATCTTGATGGCGTGGTGTGCACGTTGAAAGAGAACTGTAGAAGCTCTCCGTCAGCACGCTCTCAGCAGCTGAAGACCCAGGTGTGGTCACCTATACTCCATTCGCACCATAGAAATTGTTTTAGAACGTTAGGTACATATATACTCCGTTCACCCTTAAAGAGGCGATGCAACAATTATTGTACTTTGCGCAAATACCGCTTAGAACAGATCCCTGACGTTAATGACCTATGAAACACGCGTTCGTTTTTCACCCCACTCAATAGACCTTTCCAAAAAAGGGCACTTGGCAGGTTCCATTTTCAGTGTTCGTGCGTATGGCGCGTGATTTGCTCGCTTTCCGAAGCGACGAACGTGCGCGCTCTGGACTGTGATTTAACACGTGTGGACTGTGATTTTTGTAAACAGTGGAAACGTCTATAGAAGCCCCAGTAAAAAATTTAAAAAAAAAACGAGCAGCGTTCACCCCCTGCCGCCAGTGCAAGCGGCCACGTGATCTGAAGCCGATTATATGCCGCCATTGTTGATCATAGCCACGCGCTGGGGTTTGCAAAGCACAGGACGCGCGCTGAGTTCCAGACATCGTTATGGCTCGGCTATTGTCGTCGTTGCAGCGATTGGACACGGGCCACTACCCGAATGCTTCTCGAGCTAGTAATTATCACGAGCCCAAATCGAGTACCCACGCAATGCTCGGGTCCAATCTATGAACCGCATTCAAATATCGTCATTGGGGTTATCTGCGATCCCTACGTTACGTCATCAAATTTTGCAAAGGAGAGATTGAATGAAAATGATCGCTTTTGTCATTGAAATTACACCGCAACAAAGGAATTTCTTGGCCAGTGGCGTTGTGTGCGAGTATCCTTGAGTCCCACTAGTGCCAGTAAGCTCGTGTAAAGTGAAAAACATTCCAACTGAATATCGTTGCACCGCTCCTTTAAAGGGGCGATGCAACAATTTTTGTATTTTGAGCAAATAGCGCTTAGAACGGATCCCTGACGTTAATGACCTATGAAACAAGCGTTCGTTTTGCACCCCAAGCGATAGAAGTCCCAGATAAAATTAAAGAAAAACGAGCAGCGTTAACCCCCTCAACTTGCAGCCAGAACAAGCGGCCACGTGATCTGAAGCCGATTATGAGCCGCCAATGTTGATCATAGCCACGCGCTGGGGTTTGCAAAGCACAGGACGCGCGCTGAGTTCCAGACATCGTTATGGCTCGGCTATTGTCGTCGTTGCAGCGATTGGACACGGGCCACTACCCGAATGCTTCTCGAGCTAGTAATTATCACGAGCCCAAATCGAGTACCCACGCAATGCTCGGGTCCAATCTATGAACCGCATTCAAATATCGTCATTGGGGTTATCTGCGATCCCTACGTTACGTCATCAAATTTTGCAAAGGAGAGATTGAATGAAAATGATCGCTTTTGTCATTGAAATTACACCGCAACAAAGGAATTTCTTGGCCAGTGGCGTTGTGTGCGAGTATCCTTGAGTCCCACTAGTGCCAGTAAGCTCGTGTAAAGTGAAAAACATTCCAACTGAATATCGTTGCACCGCTCCTTTAAAGGGGCGATGCAACAATTTTTGTATTTTGAGCAAATAGCGCTTAGAACGGATCCCTGACGTTAATGACCTATGAAACAAGCGTTCGTTTTGCACCCCAAGCGATAGAAGTCCCAGATAAAATTAAAGAAAAACGAGCAGCGTTAACCCCCTCAACTTGCAGCCAGAACAAGCGGCCACGTGATCTGAAGCCGATTATGAGCCGCCAATGTTTATCATAGCCACGCGCTGGAGTTGGCAAAGCACAGGACACGCGCTGAGTTCCAGACATTGTTATGGCTCGGCAATTGTCGTCGTTGCAGCGATTGGACACGGGCCACTACCCGAATGCTTCTCGAGCTAGTAATTATCACGAGCCCAAATCGAGTGCCCATGCAATGCTCAAGTGCAGTCTGTGAACCGCATTCAAATATCGTCATTGGGGTGTACTGCGATCCCCACGTTACGTCATCAAGTCTTGCAAAGGAGAGATTGAATGAGCCAGTGGCGTTGCGTGCGAGTATCCTTGAGTCCCACTATAATCCGTTTCACCTGATTTTGTACCGCAGCGAAGGCTAGAAGCGCGAGCTCATAGCATTGGCAGCTGCACTTAATGCGCGAGAGCTTGTGCAGACGAAGTGTGCCCTGAACAAGGAGCTCGCGCTTGTAGCCTTTCCTGCGGTACATCATAAGGTGAAACAGAGTATAGGAGGTATTCACTGGCCGCCATATTTGAGGTCACTCTTTAGAGCGCATGCTCAGAACGAGCTCGCATTAATAGGCTGCCAAGACCGGCAATCTTGGTGGTGCGGAATGCACGTGGCGAAAGAACTGTGGAAGCTCGCGTTCAGCACGCGCTCCGCAGCCGAGCACACAGCTATGGCCGCCAGTGAATACTCCCTATAGTGCCAGTAAGGTCGTGTAAAGTGAAAAACCTTCCAATAGGCCATATGCGAAATCCTTGCCAGCTATCATCATCATGCCATTAGGAGCCGCCATATTGGGGAGTTTATCACATTTTCCAGTTGTGGACGAGGCGCATCTGCATTTAACTCGGTTTTCATGATATTAGGGAAGTTTATTTGTACACTCAATGGGTTGCTGGTTAGTTTCGGATCAAAGAAGAAAAGAAAGACGGCCGCCAAATTCAGGAAAAGGAATTGTCAGCAACGAGGTCGCAAGACTTGTCACTCAAGCAGTGAACTGGGCCATCCAGGTCAATGAACGGTATTTCTCGAAGACGTCCGGTGGAGGGTTCGTACTAGACTTGCAGCAGGTAATCATATTTTAGTTCTACGACTTACACTTTGCCGGGACTATGGTTTTTCGGGCGAAATCGTCGGTACGGGAACCCCCCAATATGGAGGAAATCTGATCATTGATCATGAATACACTAGATGGCGCTTCTTTTTGCATATGGTCTATTGAATATCGTTGCACCGCTCCTTTAAGCTGGGACTGCAGCCAGAGCACGGTGAGCCAGAGCTACAAGCGCGAGCTAACCCGCGCTCTTGGTTTTGAAAGGTGCACTTCTATACTTCGTTCCACCTTATGTTGTACCGCAGCGAAGGCTAGAAGCGAGAGCTCATAGCGTTGGCAGCTGCTCTTAAAGGAGCTGTGCAACGATATTCAATTGGAATGTTTTTCACTTTACACGAGCTTACTGGCACTAGTGGGACTCAAGGATACTCGCATGCAATGCCACTGGCCAAGAAACTCCTTTGTTACGGTGTAATTTCAAGGACAAAAGCGATCATTTTCATTCAATCTCTCCCTTGCAAAATTCGATGACGTAACGCGGGGATCGCAGTACACCCGTATGACGATATTTGAATGCGGTTCATAGATTGAACCCGAGCATTGCGTGGGCACTCGATTTAGGCTCGTGATAATTGATAGCTCGAGAAGCATTCGAGTAGTGGCCCGTGTCCAATCGCTGCAACGACGACAATAGCCGAGCCATAACAATGTCTGGAACTCAGCGCGTGTCCTGTGCTTTGCCAACCCCAGCGCGTGGCTATGATCAACATTGGCGGCATATAATCGGCTCCAGATCACGTGGCCGCTTGTTCTGGCTGCGAGTTGAGGGCGTGAACGCTGCTCGTTGTTTTTTAATTTTTTTCTGGGACTTCTAATGCGTCGGGTGAAAAACGAAGGCGTGTTTCATAGGTCATTAACGTCAGGGATCCGTTCTAAGCGGTATTTGCGCAAAGTAAAAAAATTGTTGCATAGCCCCTTTAAAGGGCCTCTGACACGCCAAAAAAAAAGAATTTTTTTTCATGCTAGGCGTTGAATTGGCATATCAGGACATTACAAAAAAATTGTTTCACTATAGAGTTGCGTAGTTTTTTTTATAAAAAATAGAAATACGAGGCCCAATTCAAAGTTCCCGCCGTGCACTGTGACGTAACAGTGTACCGCAAGGTGTCGGGGCGGTCAGAAGAGAGGCATCGACCTACGTCACTAAAAGTGGGTTCACCGGAAGTCACGTGAGTTTCACCCCTCGTGCTCTCCGCGACCGTGCCTAAGACTTTTTTTTCTTTTTTTTTATTCTGCTCTTCGTACGAGCGATCGTAGAAAACGAAGTTTCAGTTCCACTAGCTCTTTATCCCTGCACCGTTGGTTAGTTTGCGTGCTGTAAAATTTGAGGACGAAGAGTCAGTGGATCGACGTGATGGAGGTCAATGATGAAAGCGTTGCGAGTACAAGCCAGTGTAGGAGTGCATGCCGTCACTCCGATGATACAGGGCTATACTGGGCGCAAAACAAGCTATCAAGTTAAAAAAAAAAAAAAATAGAACGTTCGAAGAAATTAGGATTGCTAGCACATGACACGCCCGATCGCATTGCTGAAGGTTGAGACACCGAGGTCGTTGAATCATCGGATACTCTCCAGGCTGAAGATGCCTGCCGTCTAAAGAATACGAACTGGTGAGTGTACCAAGTACAAGTAAACGTCGAGCACAAAGTACGTATTGTGTCTAGAACATGAGTAGAACTTGTTTACTAGGTGCTCATGCGGCCGATGTATGTCTCTCAGAAATGCATGCAGTGTGATCTCTTCTTCAGTTGCTGAAATACCGGGACAGTCCCTCACATAGAACCTTCTAGGCATTGTAGTTGATCACGTCAATTCACTGACTCCGCTTCTTCTACCTTTACAGTAATATTAAGCGATGAAAAACAAATAAAAGAAACCTTGTCTGCTTGGATCGCTCGCGGAGGTGCGGAGAATAACAAAAATATTAAAACAAATATTACACGCGCTCGCGGTAAGCACGAGGAGGGATACAACTCACGTGACTTCCGGCGATGCCTTCCTTCTGACCGCCCCGTCACCTTGCGGTACACTGTTACGTCACAGTGCACGGCGGGAACTTTGAATTGGGCCTCGTATTTCTATTTTTTATAAAAAAAAACTACGCAACTCTATAGTGAAACAATTTTTTTTAATGTCCTGATATGCCAATTCAACGCCTAGCATGAAAAAAATTTTTTTTTTTTTTTTGGCTTTCAGAGGCCTTTTAAGTCACGAGAGCTTGTGCCGCCGGGATGTGCCCCAGAGCAAGGAGCTCGCGCTTGTAGCCTTTCCTGCGGTACATCATAAGGTGAAACAGAGTATAAGGAGTATTCACTGGGCGCCATATTTGTGGGTGCTGTCTAGAGCGCATGCTCAGAACGAGCCCCCATTAATAGGCTGCTAAGACCGGCCATTTTGACGGTGTGGAATGCACGTTGCAGAAGAACCCTGGAAGCTAGCCATCAGCACGCGCTCAGCAGTCGCGCACACAGCTATGGCCGCCAGTGAATACTTCCTATAGTGTGAGTGCTCGGTCTGCGGGAGAACGCTTAAAAGCAGCGAGCTCGTGCTATCGCGCCTGTGGCATTGACTGCAGTTTTAGCTTAAAAAGATACTTCAACGAATGTCGAAATATACCCGTCGTTTTCAGAAATAGGCTACTCGGCCTATTTCTGATCCACAATATCCGTAAATGACAATCGCACGTTTGTATTCTGAGCCTGATTGCTGTATTTTTTGTTAAAAACGGCCACTCTGGAAAGCACTCGGAGAGCAGTCAGCGGAGAGCACGTCAAATCCGGCGCAATCATGACGTAGATTGTCTCGGGACGAGCAAAACTGCGGCGAGGCTGACGTCGACGGGATGTCCTAGCCATTCCAGCCACCGAAGCGGCCGTAGCAAGCCAGGGATCGGGCCACCGCAACTAATGCCCAAGCTGCTTTTGTACGAATTTCGAGTGACGGGTTTATCTTCTATGATCTTGTAGAGGGACAAAAGCGACGTCTGGGACACACAAAAGAGAGTCCCGGTGGCAGGGGAGTTCGTCCTGCCGCTCTTCTCATGTGGTGACTGAAGAGCTGGCGGAATGACGTCAGGTTCAATGCATGTACAGTTTTAGGCGAGGCAGTCACTGTCACTTCCTGTCAAGGTTCCTAGATGGGCATTACGAACGAGGTTTTAGCGACATCCACCAGGTGCTCTTTGCTGGTCATTTAATTTTTTTTAAATTACTTTTCGTGTCTTTGTCAACAAAAGATTAGTGTGTCTGATGTGGTACTTCTCCCTTGAACACGAATAAACCAAGAAATAAGCGCCGAAATTTAGTTGTAGTATCCTTTTAAGGGGGAACGGAGTATAAATGTGCGTACGTTCTAAAACAATTTATGAATGCTTAGGTTTACTGGGAAAAGACATACCTTAAAGAAGTCTCTTTAGAGAATTATAGACCTTTTAAACAAAAGGGCTCCTGGCCGGTTTCATTTTGAGTGTTCGTGCGTATGGCGCGTGATTTTCTCGCTTTCCGAAGTGACGAACATGCACACATGCACGTGGTGGGCTGAGGAGATACCACGCTGGGCTGAGGACTCGTAAATATTGAAATGGTGTATTCGAGGTGAGCTCACTAGGGACGCTTTTGTTTTGCTCACTATGGGTAGTGCACGTATGTACGTGCTACACACGCAGTTATGTTTTACATTTCCATAGTGCATAGAAGCTTGGCAATGCACGTGCTCGCACCAGCAGAGGAAGTTGAAATATCCTCACTCTGGGCTGTGCAAAAATCTACCAGGAGGCGATACCCAAACATCTCGCCGCGAATACTCTGTTTCATTCTTAGTATCCAACACTGTCAAAGCTGCTGGCGCGAGCATTGGCGACGTGCGCGATCGAAAGCGTCGCTGTGGTCGGCCTTCCGCGATTGGCCAAATGCTAACTATGACGTCAGCAAAGGATTTCTCATCGACGAAAATAAGAGGAATGAAAGAACTTCAATTTCGACGTTGTTGGTAGTGTTGCTTTAAGAGCGCAATAATTTCAAGCTTCCACCATGCTCCTTACAAACACCATCAAACTTGTTGTTCGCAAGGTAATGACGTCACGAAAGGTAACCATAGGAGGGCGCCTAGCCCCATGCGCGACCGAAAGCGTCGCTGTGGTCGGCCTTCCACGATTGGCCGAACGCTGACTATGACGTCGGAAAGGGGATTTATCATCGACGGAAATAAGAGGAATGAAAGAACTTTAATTTTGACGGTGTTGGCAGTGTTCCTTTGAGAGCGCAATGATTTCAAGCTTCCACCATGCTAATAACAAACACCACCGAACTTGTTGTTTGCAAGGTAATGACGTCACAAGTGGGAACCACAGGAGGGCGCCACCAAAACATCTCGCCGCTAATAGGGTTTGATCTTGCAGATCGCTTCCACGCGTTCTCGTGCAAACAAAACCATGGAATGCGCCCGCGCCAGCCATTATGGAACGGATTATAGGTAGGCTGAGCCGCAATAGACCCTTTTCAAGATTCCACGCCATCGCCTGTTTGCCTTTGCTTGATCACGAAATCACGTATTGACTCGAGGGCTGCGTCAGCTTTCGGCGAGGACTTGGATTCAATGACACGATTTGTGTCGAACCAATGGCGACTGCCAATGTTTGCTTCATGGACATTTGAAAAGTGTCTATTCGCTGCATAGAAACAGTTGAAGTGCAGGGGAAATAGTGGAAGTTTACTAGGATGTAAACTTACCTGAGGCTGGGGTAAGAAAAACGAGATTCAAATGTGCACGAAGGAATTGAGGAAGAGAGTGGGATAGACGACGTCTCAATGCGGATAGAAACTGAGGGAGAGAAGTAAATGAGAGCGCGCGTGGACGCCAGAGCAGCCGAGCCCTGATTGGGAGAATAGACTACTTCCAAAAATCCCTGCAAGCAACACTGCTCGTGTTGCATTATGGTACCTTTTTGGCCATAGAGGGGCGTGGCATGGTTTCGGTTTTGAATGACACGTTTACAAAGTAGTACATCTCAGCACAGCATGAAAATGAAGTCAGCGCTCTCTTGGATTGCACTCATTCATCTTCGTGAGTGCCATTGAAATACGCACCTCCAGCGGCTGTAAGGACTTGCCTAGGTTGAGCGAGGAGCGGCCAGCAGCCTCTCATACCTTTCTGGCGCCCGGCTGCCAGTACAAAGCGAAGCATGGCCCTCGCAGCGACCGGATAATATATGGAGCCCATTGAGGAGCTGGGACAGGATGACCGGATCAGTAACCTCTTATTTCATATGCGCCTTCGTATTTCTGTTTTCATGGTCACAAACTCTGGCGTGTAGGTAGACCCTCCAAAAACGAGTCCTAGCCTTTTATACTTACTGTTTGGCAACACCTACATTTTAATACGAATTCAAGGAAAGTCACAAATTCCAAAGTGCAGTGTAGTATATGATCGTAACGGAATATTGTGAAGTGAGGTTGGCCAATCGAAAACCGTAACTGTGGGCAAGAGGATCTCAAAACGCTTTGCATGGCACCATGCCGCTAGGATCTGTTCAATTTTGCGAGAGATCTATTAGTGGGTAGACGCCAAGGCTTGCTGCATTTGTCTGTCCGAACGCGTACGGAGAGAGAGAGAAGAGACAAAGGGCAGCTAGCGTTTGTGGTACACCCCTTTAGCTGCCTTTGTCTCTACTTACTGTTCAAACCCAAACCCCGGACGCCGGACGCCTAGTTCGGCGTTCGAACGCTTCATGAGCTGACTTTTTTCTTCAATACTTGCGGTGATCGCCGAGCCCCCGAGCTCGACGAGTAGCGCATGCTATGGAATAAAATCTTTGGGAGCACAGTTTAAACAGCGAACTTACCCGCTTTCGTGATGAACGCAAGAACACTGAGAATCAAGGCTGCTGTTTCAAGATTACTCAGTCTCTGCATGGATCTCTTCACCCGTTGCGGTCGTTTTAAAGAGGACACCTTGTGTTTTTGGAAGTGTAGGCGACGAGAACGACAGGCGAGGCATACAGTGAACCAACGAGCACGCGTCCGAGCAGTTTTCTTCTTTCACTGGTCTCGGAAGCGAGCTTTCCTGGGAACGTTGGTATTTATTGTGCGGTACATAAGGGTCGCTTTCAGAGGTAAAACCCCACATTGGGTGGAGGGTGCTGCTATATCACCTTTTAAAAGTGAGTAATGAAAACATAGCAATAAGTAGTACTGATGCAGTTATCTGTCAGAGAAGAACTTTGAAGGTACATACAGTGCGTATGATATGCAGGGAGTTCCCGAGAAAAGATAACCGTCTTTTTTGGCCCGGGTAAATAAACTATTGTATGCGTTGCAGATGGCTCAAACTCAATGAGAATGTAACGATAGCGGTTGGGATAGAACCTGAAAGTTTGGAAATATGACGTTGCCTGAATGAAAAGATAATTAGAAAACCGAAATTCCCCTATGCGCCGACGTGCACCTAGCTTAACATTGTTAAATCAATAACTTACAGTGTAACATCTATTTATGTAAAGAACAACAACTTCTCAGCAAGAAAGGAAGCAATATCTTCTTTCTTGCTGATAAGTGTTTTTCAACGAATATAAATAACACAAGCGTCCATAATGTCAGTTCTTGTTTTCACGATATTAGGCTTAGGTAGACGTCGACTCGGAAAAATTTTGCTTTTTTCAACTATTTTTGATTTAGGCAATGTCATGTTCTCAAACTTTCGAGTTCTATGAAACCGCTACAGTCGTATTCTCACGAAGTTTGAGGTTTCTTTGACGTATAGTTTATATACCCGGGTCAAAACACGGTTCTGGCAACCACCTAATAATTGTTTTTTAGATTTTCTGCCAGTCCATCTAATATAGTGCCAGGATACTAACCAGTCAATAATTTGCTACAGTCACGTGCAATAAAAAAAGAACAAACTTAACTGCTTGAAAGCGAAACTGAAGCATGTGCACGGAGTCCCATGGCTGCGACACGTGGACGATGTGTACAATAGAGTTATTACAATAACTCTATGATGTGTACTAGTGCCACTAAATAAGCGCAGCTCATTTAGTGGCTCTAATGTGTACGACGAGGAGGGTGAGATGTAGAGGAGGAAATCACGTGGCTACACCCAACCGCGTTTTTTTTTTCTTCGCCTCTCCGGTGTGTGAAGCAGACGACGACGACGACGAAGTTGCATACTCCGCCTGTCGTGCGATTGTTTTGCACTTGTATCCCTTCCGCTCCATGTTCTGTGCTTGAAGATGAATTGGCTGGTACCACGAACGACAGTTCCGAAGAAGCGGCCTCACGTCCATCGTAACGTTGGTCCGTCTTACGCTGCGATCGCGCCGTCCAGCGCACGGTACGTTGCCATATTGAGAATGACGTAGTAGATGTGCTTCCTGTGATCTGTGCAACATTTTTTTTTTTCAAGCAACGTATTTGCTTTTTGCCACTTTTTGGAGGCTACGAAAATTGGGTTTATATTCTTTTCTTTTTTCGATATTAAATGTGTGCCCTAGATGACCCATGACTTTGAATATATTTGGTACGCATAGGTTTAAAGGGGCGGTGCAACGATATTCCATTGGAATGTTTTTCACTTTACGCGAGCTTATTGGCATTAGTGCGACTCAAGGATACTCGCACGCAACACCACTGGCCAAGAAACTCATCTGTTGCGGTGTAAGTTCAAAGACAAAAGCGAGCGTTTTCATTTAATCTCTCCTTCGCAAAAACTTGATGACGTGGTTGTGCAGTCGCAGTACCGCCCAGTTACGATATTCGAATGCCGCTCATAGATTGGAGCCGACCATTGCGTGGTCACTCGATTTGGGCTCGTGATAATCGATAGCTCGAGAAGCATTCGTGTAGTGGTCCGTTTCCATTCGCCGCAATGCCGAAAATAGCCAAACCGTAACACTGTCTGGATGTCTGGAACTCAGCGCGTGTCCTGTGCTTTGCCAACCCCAGCGCGTGGCTATGATCAGCATTGGCAGCATATAATCGGCTCCAGATCAGTCTTGTTCCGGCTGCGAGTTGAGGGGTTGAACGTTGCTTGTTTTTCTTTCATTTTTTCTGCGACTTCGATTGCGTGTGGTGAAAAAGGAAGAGGTGTTTCACAGGTCATTATAAGTCAGGGATCCGTTCTAAGCGTTATTTGCGCAAAGTGCAAAAGTCGTTGCATGGCCCCTTTTACGCCACGTGGCCATTGAAAAGAGTGGGCTCGACTGAAATCGGCCAATTCCTCGACCGGCTGATTTTGGGCGGAAAGAAAACGAAATTTGATCCGCAGCTTGTGTTCTGGGTAGTTGAACTTTTATAGGTCATGCTCAAGTAAAAACCTCGGCGAGCGTAAATACTCCGTCAATGTCCCTTCAATAGGCAAAAAAAAGGACAGAGGGTTTTGTTTGTAAATGCATAAAATGCATTATAGGTAATTTTTGAGGTAATTGGTGAGTAATGTAGCGTATATTTTCCCGCCAAATTTAGCGGGGAAACTGTATGGTTGACAGGTCATGTGACGTCGCTTTTCCCCACTAAATTTAGCGGGGAAACTGGATTAGGTGCTTAGGTCTCAAGACGTAAATTTTCCCGCTAAATCTAGGGCTAACTGAATTTGCGTAAATGTCACGTGACGTTAATTTGCCGCGAAAGTTAGCAAGGAAACGAAATTGATGTTTTGGCCACGTGACGTCAATTTCCCACTAAAATTAGCGGGGAAACTGAGTTGACGTATAGGTCACGTGCCGTCAATTTCCCTAGGTGTATAGGTCACGTGACGTCAGGTGACATCACGCGACGCCACTTTCCCCGGTACATTTAGGGCCGGTTGCACCAACGTCGCTTACCTTAACCCAAGCGGCTCTTTCCTAAGTCGGCTTGGCGCCCTAAACCGAGCTCGGATAAGCACGGGTTTAAATTCCGGTTGCACTAACGGTAACCCGCTTAACAGACGCGCCCCTAGCTAAACGCTGGATTTGCCTAGGGAATGTAGGGACAGACAGAGCGAACTAGGGAACGCTCAGAGGGACAAATACTATTGGCGGAGAGGTATCACGTGATGTAACAACAAAATTGTTGTAGTAGCCGTCGTCGGCGTCTGCTTTTTCGCTGTATTTCTTCGGTGAGTAACGAATTAAAGGTCTCCAAATTCGATCATTTTTCGCTTAACTTTCAGAAACAGGAGTCAAAGCTTTAAATAAACAAAAATGTTCTTTACATCTGTGATTGTGTGTTTAATATCGGTTGGTAACAGAATATTTTGACAGTGACAGTAGTTTTCGTGCTCACATTTTGAGTTAAAGGAGCCATCGGGGGCCCCCAATCTCACCGAACGCGAGAAGGACGCTCTACTCGCTACATCGCTGAAGACAAAACATCATCGAGAATAAGTGGGCAGGTAATATGACTACTAAAATGAAGTCATGCCTGAGAC